>JBBPCY010073825.1:0-10064 GCA_037974405.1 Brachyalestes nurse | reverse complement strand
CACACACACACACACACACACACACACACACACACACACACACACACACTCACACACACTCACACACACACACACACTCACAGGCATGAACTGTGTAAAGCGAGCTCTGTCCGGGCTCTTGTGCTGGACCTGGGCCAGAAAGTCTCAGGAACACAGCGAGGGTCTCGGATAAAAGGTTTTGGGCTGGTACCAATACAGTACTAACCTAGAGGGTAAAACACTTGCCTGTGAACCTGATAACCACAAAGTCGCAGATTCAAATCCCCACTTTCTACCACTGTGTCCTTGAGCAAGACACTTAACACTCAGGGTCTCTAGGGGGACTGTCCCTGTAACTAATGACTGTAAGTCGCTCTGGATAAGAGCATCAGCCAGATTCCACTTTACCTTTGCTACTCACAGCACCTTGCAGTTGGCTTTCAACATCAAGCCTCAACATACTTTCCTGTGTTCAAAAAAAAATTCTTATGTGTTTCTGCTGACACTCACTGCTCACATGAGAGCATTAAGGAGCAGCTGATCAAACACAAATACACACACGCCTGATTACGCCGCATTTACTCCGTATGAAGTTACGGCTTGATGTACTGTCACACTCCAGCAGTGCTCTGGGCTTAGAATGGAGTGATCTGGAAACATTTTAGGGTTTCACTCCTGTCTATTGTTTCATCCTCCACTGTTTTCCTTCACCTCTTATTCACCCTCATCATGGGTTCATCTGTACCGTTTTTGCTCCGAAAGCATGTCTCTCGCCCTTTCTTTCACTCTCTCTCCTGCTCTGGCTGCGGTGTCTCTGTTTTGTCTCCTGGCGTAGGCCGGGAGTCTTTAGGGGAAACACTCGGGGGAGTCTGCTGGCCGTAGTGTTTACTTTACCCTGTCTGACAGGCTGGACCTGAAATCATATTTATGTGGTTGTGCATTTTGACCCCCCCAGACGTCCCTCAGTGTCAAGAGTGTGTGAATATATATGCTGCCAGTCAAAACCTTTTGCACACAATGAGATTTCCTACAACTGCAGGTTAATATTTGCTAAAAATACACTCAAAAATAAATATATTTATAGAATGTTCACCATGTGAGTATCTTTGTTATTCATCACTACTGACCTACAGAAAAACACCTAATATAAATACAGAGTGCAGACACTGTTATGTATAACTAGACAATATGTAATGAAGTGCTGCATGATGGCTGGGCCGAAAGTGACTGCATCACTTCTTTCTGACTGGTTAAAATGTTGTTTTAACAACAGACGAAATTGGGAAGAGGCCTTTTCTTACTGTCTGTGCAAAATAACCAACAATAATAGAGAAACAAACTAGCTACTGGGAAGCTGACAAAGTTCAAATACTACTGTCTAATTTTCACTTGAAGTTTTCTAATGCTGTGAGAAATACAACGGTGCACCAGGACATCACTAACAAGTTAGCTGGGTTAGGTTTTCCTCACATGGCTAAGCAGTGCAAAGAAAATATTTAAACACTCAAACAAACAAAAGAAACACTTTCAGCTGGTGCAACTACTTGAACACGGCTTATGGGCTGATTGGCCATTAACTGTGGGGAGATTTGTGCTGCTAATGTGTCAGAAACACTGTTACCGGCCTAAAAGATACAATGGGAAGGCATGTTACAAAGTTGTGCCATCGCAGTTCAATTTAGGTACAGCACAACTCCCAAAGTGCCTCAAGAGAACATAGTTTATCTCTGTGGGTGGGTTGGGTACCCCCTGTAACTCAATGTAATACTTGGAGGCCTGTTAGCTAACCAACCCGATCTCATGACGTTTCGTGCAGCCATCACAAAATGCAATGTAATAGAAATATGTGCTGCAATCACGCTTTAGGGCTTTTTTTCGTGTTAAGACAACGCTTCACTTTTTCATGCTAGGACAACACTTCACTACCCTGTATTTTAATGTGCAGTGCATAACATCGCCAGTATCTGCGCTAACTGGTGACTGTTAGGGTTAGGGTAAGGTTTAGGGTTAGGGTAAGGTTTAGGGTTAGGGTTAAGGTTAGGTTAGGTTTAGGTTTAGGGTTAGGGTTAGGGTTAGGGTTAGGTTTAGGATTAGGGTTAGGTTTAGGGACTTTCCCCGTCTCACGGCATTTTAATCTGTTTCAACCACTTTGTAAACAAATACGATAAGGAATCAACTCATTATTTCCCTCCTACTGTCCCTCAGTGACCAGTTAGTGCAGATACTGCCAAAAATACTGGGTAGTGAAGCGTTGTCCTAGCATGAAAAAGTGAAGTATTGTCCTAGCACAAAAACACCTAAAGCGTGATCGCAGCATGTATTTTGATTAAACTGTACTTCGTGATGGCTGCACAAAAAGACCGAGCTCAGCTAACAAGGAAGAGTTGCAAGAGAATGTTCCCCTTCAAGTATGTTGAGCTCTCCAGTGGAAAAACAAATATGCTGGTGCTTCTGGGGTCTTTGAGAGGTAATTTTACCCTCCCAATGTTGGTTGCATCATGTGACAGTAGGCCATCCAATCAGCGGAGGGAACTGACCAGGAGTAAAACTGGTAGAGGAGGTCTGGGTGGTCTTGTTTGATTCCTAAATAAATGCTAAATGTTAACATTTGTTCTAAATAAATATGAATCCAAAAAAGTTAATTAACAACTTTTAGCATTTAGAGTATTTTGATAAGTCATTACTTTGTTTTGATCTTCTAATCGTAAATATATAATTAAGTATGTCTGTATTTCCATCACTGTGCATTGTGGTTACATTTGATTCACATTCTGCATCAGAAAGTACAGCTTTAAGTCTGCACTTCCAATATTCTTTGTTTGTTAGGATATCAGGCATAACATTACATAGAAAAATGCTATTAAAATGATAATATTAATGCTAAAATATCCCAAATGATCATCAAAGATCTCTTTTACACATAAGCACAAATTTGATATGAACCGAAAGTTTAAAATGTGTACTTTTAAGAGAACTTCTGCTCTTGTTTTAGTTTGAATTAGCTTTTGTATCACCTCCAGGCATTAAGGATCCATGCACTGAATAATTCTTTAGAGCAGAGATTCAAATCAGTTCTGTTTCTGGACATTCTGGAGCTCTAGGTGAGATGATCTAGGGGTGGGGGAGTAAATATAATTTCTTTTTTAGGGGTATAGGGGTTTCACCCTGTGGGCGCCCAATTGGCGCACCCCCTGCCGGTGGTGTCCTAGGTAACCTCCTTGGTTGACTGTTCCTAGTAATGCCCCTGAAACAAATCACCAAAGGGCAACCAATTCAGAAGATGTCAGCCAATTTACCGTCCTGCAACACACATTCCTAAAATATAGCCAGTAAAAAGTGATGCACATAAATCTCCCACTCCACTTAACACTGGATGCACAGCAGCCAGGGCAGTGGCATCTCAGAGTTTTCACTAAAGCTAGAAATCGAGAAGAATAGTGAAGCATGATGATTTGTTAGTGGGCCTAAAGAGGTGAAAACCTAAACCAAGTCAAGGCTAGTCACGTTTATTGTCAATGTAGCCATATACACAGTACACAGTGAAACCAAACAATGTTCCTCCAGGTCCACAGTGTGACACAAGAATAAAAACAGACCCACAAAAAGAGCAAAAACAGAAAACACAAGACTACATAAGTGCAGGCAGGACCGGAATACACAGAGAGAAAAGAGAGCAAGAGTGAAAGTGCAAGGACACAAGAGCAATAAAACAACAGGATAAGATGACATTTAGTGCAGCTGACATTTAAATGAATCCTGTATTATGACAGATACTGCAGTGGAGTTGTTAAGTGTGCAAAATAGCAGAATAGAACTGTTTGCAACCCCTATCCCCTAAAAGAAATCATATCATTTACTTCCCCACCACTAGATCATCTCAACTGGAGCTCCAGAATGTCCAGAATGAACTCCCTCTTCCAATTAGATCTGCAGAGTCCCTCGCTGTCTTCAAGTGTTGCTTGAAGACCCACCTCTTCGAGGAGCACCTTGGTGACTAATTATGATTCTCTGCTTGCTTAACCACCCCCCCAAAAAAAACCCTCTTATTCCTATTCCTTCCTGACTTTTGTTTAGGTGTAACTTATCCTGCAGTAACTTGGTTAGCTTTACAGGTTTATAAAACAGCTGTGGGTTACTTGAGCACTGATGTACGTAAAAGTATGTTGTAAATGTAGAAGTAGGACAGCAATAAATGATTGTGCTAACAATAGCAGCAGCAGGGCAGAGAATATGCATTACACAATAAATAGATTGTTCATCAAAGCAACTTATTGACACCCTCCTCCCCACTCCCTTACCGGCAGCCCAGTTGAGAACCCTGTTTTAGAGAGCCAGAGTGGTGCCACTGACCCAGAGAAACCTTTATTTTCAGGAGTGTATTGAGCACTGCTCTGGTATAACTGCATGTTTCTGGATGTTACTGTTGAAACCTAGTAGAAATAGTCTCCTCTGCACACACAGTACAGTCTTGGACTCTCCTCTTGCTCTGCTGCTCCAGATTCCAAAACATCCTTCAGAAAGCTTGTCGTACGTCCAACACACGACGGTTCATCTTGCCAGCAGTTTAATGTGATTCTAAGGTGACCTTTGACCTATGCTTAACCATTGCAGTGTGAGATGTATGGAGGCGAGAATGAAGCTATGCCAGAAAGCACATGGGCAAAGCAGAGACCAGCTTGCTAACGCTCCCCAGTAGTGCCAGTCAGAAGCACTCAGAGTATTAACCTCCATGTAAAGCAAAACAGGCCGGTTTTAATAAAAGTATGTATTAGCAACCAGGGGCTTCATGCAATCCAGATGGTCCCCTTATTTGTGGTTGTGCCACAGAGGCACGAATTTTGACTTTGTTTCATAACCAGAGAGACGGTGGTTTTTACAATTTTAGTTCGGCCCCTTGAAAAGAATGGCATTTTTGTTTTTGCTGAATACTAAATTTGTATTTGTGTGTGTTTGGCTAGAACTCATGCCAAGAACATTCTTCTTGTGCAGATTCGGAATTCTGCTCAGATGCATGAGCACAGTTTTCATAAATCCTCTAAAATACTGAGAAACACCAGAGCGAGAACTGTAGAGTAACATCAATAACTTTACAAGAGAAGAAAAAAATGTTTTAAAGGTTCGCACTTATTATTTCACCTATAATTTCTGAATGACCTTTTAAGCTGCTCTGCAAGCTTTTATTTCCTTGGTTTTTACTGCCAAGAAAATTACGTGTTTACTTATACATCTGCATGTTCACTTTTTATTATCGAAAAAGACCTTTTTTTAAGGAATAGCAATTCTTTTCTTTTTTTCACTACTTTTCACCTCTCACTGTGATTGGTCCACATGTCATGGGTGTCAGTCACTGTGCGGAACCTCCAGTGGTGCTGAGAGTCATGAAAACTGTGTAGTCTAACAACAGTGGGTTCAGTTTTGCAAACTTCTTTCACATCCCACGCCCAGCTTTAGCCAGCCACTAAAACATTTCAGTTTAAATGAATGAAACTAAGCCAGCTTGCTATTTCATCCAATTGCTCCTCACAATGAAAGAACCTGCAGCCCAAGGAAGTGACCATAGTTAAGGAAAGCTATGGGCTGCTGTGGAAGTGTTTGAGATTGTATTACATTCTGCCTTCATGACGCAGCTGAAAAAACACTAAGGGTTCACTAAAATATACAATTTCTAATTACCACCCTAATCTTTCATGTTTACTGCTTCTGTCATTTGTACCAGTTAAAGCACATTGACATCCATTGAAATGTTGTGTATGAATGAACCTCTTGTCTTTTCAGCCGCTTGACTAGAAAAAATGAATGTCTTTCCTCATAGTTGTAGGATAGTTGAAGGTAAAAAGGTGAAATGCCCTGTTTTTCACAGTTTATTGAGATTTATACGGGACTCGATACAGTCCCCAGGCCTGCTTTTGCTATCAGGCTACTCATCTCCTCAGAAAATCTGCTATTTCCATAAAATCTTCTGGCCAAGTGATCATGAAGACATGTGAGCTCAGTTTAGCCTGCGCTGGTAGTCGTTTCTGCGAGCCTCTTGGCCGACCCAGCATCATTATCGTAAAATCATTAAGGGCCTGCTCTTAAAACATACAAAGGTAAGATTACACATGACTCTGTGTTTCCAGACTCTGCCATGGTAGTTGATGTTACAAGCTGAACACCTTGCAAAAGCAAAGCTTTTAAACAGTTTTGGTGTGAACAAGCTTTGCAACTATTTACCAAATTTATAGAACTTGCAACAGTTATGTAACGGTGACCTCAGCCACCAGAGAGCTGTAAAGACTTATTTGACAAAAAGACCACAGTTTACTACCCGTTATATGCTAATCAGGTTCTTTACAGTGCCAGAAATGGTACTACGACTGTAACAATAGCAGGAACATTTTTGGTGATCCAGAGATCCCTAAAGAATTATATACTACTACCATGTGTGCAAAGAACCATTCTAATCAATATGGTCCTTCTTTCCTTCTAACAGAAATAGACTGTTACTCTGGTGTAGATTAAGATCTTTCCATTCAAACCCTGGCGTGCATGTGTCTAAACCAGTGTTTCATGAAACAGTCCTCAAGGCTACTGTATAGGCCACATATTTGCACTATTTCAGCTCCCAACACACTTGAACCAAGTCATGAAGAGAACTAAACAGCAGGTGTCTGTTATATGAAGCATGCTCATTGTAGACATGTTTTCTGACTCAGTTTCAGTTTCCAACACTGATAAATGCAACCGTGGTCAATTCATTGTTTCTATGACATGGGTTGGATTCACCCTCTTTGCTTTGAATGGATATTTATCCAGTTTCTCTCTAGTTTAGTTGTATCAAATTCTCACCTGCTAGCTTGGTGTTTTTTGCTATAACTTGTAAAGCATAGTGAATAACAACACTGCTCTCCCTGCCTGGACCAAACTCATGTAACATTCACCTGTGTCTTCACAGTCACACTGCAAGTTGTTCTGTCAGTTCTATTCAGTACAATTCTATTCAGTTCAATTCAATTCAGTTCAATTTAATTCAGTTCAATTCAGTTAAATTACATTTAGTTCAGTTCAGTCCAATTCTTTTTATTAATATATTACTTATATTACTATGACAGTGATGCTGTCATAAAGTATCTTTACAAAAATCAGGCCTGAGCCCACAATGAGCAAACTGTGGTGAGGAGTTAAAGCTTGAGGAAAGAACTTTGGAAGGAACCAAGACTCAAAAGGGGAATCCATACTCCTCTGGTTGAAATGCCTTAAAATTTTAATTGATAAAGGTCCAGGTATACGTAAGAGCAAAAATGTGGACCTCCTGGACTGATTTGCAAACCACTGCTATAAACTTCTGGCATAAAATGATCTCAAGGCTGCTCAGGAGAGCAACTTGTGCACAGTTACAGCGAAGAACTCCACCAGTGAAAAAGTATGAGCCCTGGGCCAGTGTCCAGAACAGTTTGGTCATTCTCTTACTCAAACAAACTCACTGGTGCTTCAGGAATGCAGCTGAATACCCCTGATACCTAAAGTCACACCAATTTAAACACCAACGTACGCATGGCTCCACGAGGACAGAATTTATGGACTAGACCTACAGTTCCACTGGGTGCCACTATCAACAGCTGCAGAGAAACTCTGCTCTGTTTAGTTTTTCATAGAAATATCTGTTTTACACCCCAAGTCACTTAACATATTTACTGCATGTCGTACATGAAACGTGAGCCTATTTACCACATCTTCTGAAATTTTAGGCCTCTGGTTTGTCGGCTGCGTCTCAGTGACATTAAGGTCAGAGGGTACGTAATCTCATTAACATAAGGGGTCCGTTACGGTCCCTAAACGCTGGCGAGATTTACAGACATGGTAGGACACTGAAGCCATTTTATTTTTGGAAGGCCTCCTGGGACACATCAACATCGAGTCTGTGTTGAGTGGAGCCAGCTGAAGGAGATGGAGGCTATGAACATATGGCAGTTATCAGTGAGGCATTGTTCAAAGTCTTATCACTTACTCTCAGTCGATGATCTGCGTTCTTTTAGTATGTTTTGCATTATAAATGAATCGCAATTGCCTGGATCCAAGAAGAAGACGGCTCTTTCCAGCTATTGGAAACTGCTTTCGATTTGGCTCTCCCAAAGCAAGAATATGATGGACTGCAAAGTTCTTCACACTGCTGACAACATTGTTGAACAGAACAAAACTCATGAAATATGAACAATCAATTAATTTCTATCTTAGAACCCTGTTAAACATATAAAATACACAATTTCCTCTTTACTGCAAGTATAATCAATCAGCCAATACTGGATATACAAGGCTAATGCAGCAGACAAGTACTAAAAACGTACACTACCTATGTGGTTTCGAACACTTGAGGGTATACATATAAACAAAATAAATTTTCATTACTTGTGCATGACTTGTATTACCGCATTTAATTACTTTGTGGAATTTTGAACATCTTTAATCAGGGTAAGTATGCACATTTGCTCAGTAGCTACAACTGAAACATAATTTAAAAAGACACTAAGGGCTAAATGAAAAGTGTATTTGATCTGTTGTAGACATGCCTTCTCACTCCCTAGATGGTGCTTTAGTAGCCCGGTTTAAAAATGATTAAAAAAACCTTCTGGTGACATGTCTTGAAGGTAAGATTAATTTTTCTTTTCTTCATCCCAATTATTTGGCTAGTGTAGAAGTCTCCAGTTGCACTCACTAGCTAGCACCCAATGAGTTGACCCTATCAAGCCTTTTTAAACTGATGCTAACGCAACATCACTTAACAGCATTATAAGCTTGGAGGAGAACACCAATTCAGTTACACCAACTAAAAGACACTCCTGCTGGCTAGCACAGAGTGATTAGGGTAGGGGGGCCTCCTACCCACCCAAAGAGAGCAAAGTTAAATGTGCTCTTGGTCTTCCGACCATGAGTGGCTGTGGCACAATGTTTTAGAAACTTTTAAAAAACCACTCGTGCTTTGTGGTACACGCTTGGGTGGTGTGTTTTTAAATTTTTTTCTTTATCAAGATTTAAGATTCTTTATTTGCCACATACCTTGGTATACACATACAACGCCAGAATCAGAATCCCGGAAGAAATCGTTTTTTTAGTGACTGCAAAAAGACACAGAATGTAGTCTAAAAAATAAAGTCTAAATATAATCTCAATAAAAATCTGTTGAAAAAAAACTAATTATGAAAATACACTATGCCATACACAGAAATGCTGCGTATAAATACTATAGATAAGTAACACAGTTAAGTGAAATCTGCCGATACAAATGGTATGTTATTGCACTTAGTAGTGATCAGTAGTATATAAGTGAACTGTACATGTAATGTAAACATAAATGTGCATGTATTGAAATGAGCCTCTGAGCCGACCCCAAAACGTGCAATAAAGCTGTCAAATAATCAAAATTAAATTAAGGTGAAATATGGAATGGCTAAAGTAATAAAAATATAAAGAAAAAAAGATTATTCCAACTAAACAAATACTGCAAATATTGCCAAACAGAATCAAGATCTATACAGTGTGCAAAATATAACAGAAGTATACATTCTTTAAATTGTTCTTATTGTATAGACTTAAATAACGACAGCAGGTGCTACAATTAAAGCTGTGGTGTTGTTTTTTTTACCCACTTCTTCCCAGAATTTAATCTATAGTTACTGCTACGAAGGTGAAAATCTTACTGCAATCATAAGCTTGTGATAAGCATCTTTAAAATCATTACATTTAAAAGATTTTAAATGATCAAAATGCCTTGACACAAGCTAAAGGCTAAAGCTAACTACCTGGAGGTGGCTGAGTTAGCTAACTAGATACTGAGAAACTTTGTCGCTGTCTTTTTTTCACTGGCTTTCTTCAGCTGAACTGTGTCTTTGATAAAGAAGAGCTGTCCTGTTTACACCATTAGCCCCGTTTACATGGACACTTTTTTCACTTTTAATCCGATTATACTGTATATGGAAACCGATTAAAAATAACACATGTAAACGGTTCATGTAATCGGATTCCCCTGAATCTGATTACATTTTCAATCCGATTAAAAGAGGTGGTGTAGACCTTTCTTTTAATCCGATCGATCGAGGAAACTGCTCATG
>JBBPCY010073824.1:0-10065 GCA_037974405.1 Brachyalestes nurse | reverse complement strand
GCTGGGCTTATGGTTAAAAACAGTTCTATCAGACGTTAGATCAGTGGCAGGTTCACTCATCTCTCTGTTCTGTCTGAACTACAAGAAGTGAAACATTTTGCGGGACGTGTCTCTAACGCGTGTTACTGACATTTGTACCGAGTAAAATATTACCATTTTTTCTGTAATGCCTTACATCACCGCGTTACAGCAAAAAGCAATGCAGTACAGTAATTCATTACTTTTGTACCGCGTTACTCCCAACACCGTTCACAACACTGCTAAGAACCCCCAAACTGCTATTTTTGTCTCTTTGGGGAGGGTCTGGATCTTGATTAGGGGTACAGTACCCCCTGTAATTCAAACCATGCATCCAGGGCAGTGCGTCCCCAAGACCAGGGGATTGTTTCACAAGGCAGGCTTTCTCTGTGTGGCCAGATAAACTCCATCTGCAGCCCGTCTCATAGAAGAGGAGCTGAAGGATGGAACTCAGAAATCTTGCTTTGTAAAACAGCCCCCAGGACTGAAGACCTGGTGAAGTGTTGTTCCCGAGGACAGAGGCTCAGTAGGTCTGGCTGACTGATGTATAGGTGCGAAACTGCTCTCCTCACTGTGCCCTTTTCATAGAATCGCAACCTAACCCACCTCGCCGAATTCTGGCTCAACGATGACATGCGTATCAATAAACTGGTGTACTTTGTGACTTTTTTTTGTTTTTTTACTAATCATTTCTTTTCTTGTACAGTATTTGGCTGAGATTAACTGAGAGGACAGACGATGTAATGAATGTGTAATTTATTGTCGGGATTGGCTTTATAAATAAAACATTGGACTCAATTCACACTTCTTGTCATGATGTATGTTTTTTTTTTGCCTCAAATACCATGAAGTTTTACATTTTGCTGACTAATTTAGGCCTTTTCAGGATCCAGTGACTGTAGAAACACCGGTGTGTATTCGTTAACCTCATCTTTGACGGCTTTAACTGCAGTTTTAAAGGACATATATAAGGACAAGAAATGAGTTTAGTGTAGTCAGTAGACATTAGGGGTGGGAATCTCACGATTCGATTCGATTACGATTCAGAGAGCTGCGATGCGATTATAAAACGATTATCGATGAATCTTGATGAACCAAAATGAATTTACTTACTATTTTTTTTATCAAAACAATCAGCTGTGAAATTCTTCAAACTGAAAAACAATTGTACTGAAATTACAGCTTTGACACATAAATAATGCGTGTGGACTTCGGCTTATTCTGAACAACATAAACAACTGATCTTATTCAAAACTAAATAATGAAGAGTCCAAGACCTGTCACTTCAGCAAAGTTCTGAGTATAGAACATCTCTGAAGTACTTTGGCTTTTTTGAACTTGTATATAGTGCGACTCTTGTCCAGGTCTTGTTCTTCACTTCCAGTCGCCTGCTTTTAATGTTGAGGGACCTGGTTGTATATCTTGCTCCCCCGTCTCCTGTTTGTTATGTGTCCCCCAGAGACGGTCCGGCCGGGCGCTGCACTTCCGAGTTCCGCTTTTTTCTGTTCCTCAACATTTCATTAATTACATTAACAAAATCGATTATTAACATTTTTAAATTGATTCAGAATCTTTCATTTCCGCATCGCGATGCATCTGAAAATAGATTTTAATTCCCACCCCTAGTAGACATGGTTTCAAATCATACTGTGCACTCCGTGTATAAAAACTGAGCTGCAAAAGCACCTCGTTTTAAATGTACTGATTTTATGATGATATAAAAACCAGCATGTTTACATACAAACAATCCACCGATTCTGTCTGCAGCCATTTAGGCCTGATGGACTGTTTTTTGAATGAAAGGCTTCAGAGGCCAGCCAATCAGAACACATCAGTAACAAATCAACACTGTCAGAGCAAAACTTTATACCTCCAAGAAAGAAACTTTACAAGAGGATGAAAGTAAGACGATGCAATAAAATGTCTTTGAAGGTACTTTGGACCAAGTCTCTTTATCCATTGATTATTATTACATTTTGACAAGGTGTAAACAGCAGCTGGTGTTTTCAAATGATGTAAAACATGGAGATACAAAGTTTTATAAAACTGGCAAAATACAGCCTGTTTAACTCTGAGGGATATAAAGATATAAGGCGCCACCTGGCGGCCAGCAGCGGCGGTGCAGCCGATCAGCCTTAATCTGCAGGAGAAATGCGCGGCAGGTGAGAGAAGAGGAAACGCTTCCTGGGAGGCGGGCCAATCTAATGTTTGGATGCGATAATTCTAAACCAGAAACAGATGCGGTGTGTGTCGCTCTTCCTGACGGAGCACCAGCTCGGTGTCACTCACTGGTCATCATGGGGACTCACGGTCAGTTCACTTAAATGTACCTTCCAGCAGCGACAGGGGACCTGAGGTTTTATAGGTATCAAACTATTGACAGTGCAGTTTTCTTTAAGGAGATTTCACAAATCAGGATCTCCCCGTTATTTTTAGTTTAAAGTTCTACTGGAGAAGTAGTGAGAGACAGTTGTGTGGGACAGTTCTCACTTTGGGCTTGAAATATCCAGAGCAAAGCTTTCTTCTGACTGAGCCCCTGTCCATGTTCTGCACAAAATGAGAGCCTGGGTTCTGCAGTGCAGATTAAAAGCCTTGTCCTTTAGTCTACAGGTACAGCGGCTCTCCTGGAGAACCCTCCTGTTCCGCCAGTGGAGGAAAGGCTGAGGTAAGTGTTCTCCTGATAAAGGAACTCTGCAGTCTTGTGCTCCTGTGATCTTCTGCGTGCTGAGGGTCTGTTTCTAACCCCAGAGATCACGAATATCGCGGCTTCTTCCCTGCACAGTGTCTCAGCTCAGGTCCGCCTCTGAGCAGAAGGAGACCTTCTTCATTGATGGGATGGAGATCAACCAGGTGAGCTAAATGAATCATGAAGCTTCCTAATATCTGTTCTACCATTGTGGTGCCAAAGGAAGTCTCAAACACAGTTCTGTACTCCAAATCCATTTAATGCATTTCTAATGACGGTCTCGTGTTTATTTACGTGCTGTTTAGTGTGGAAATCTGTTATATGGGAAGCAGCTGCAGCCATTCAATATTCTACACCAGTTATTTCCCACAGATAAATCTGATCGGTTAGGAAGTGTCCCACCTGTTCTGTGTGTTAACAGCTCAGCTTTTTCACAAAGAGCCGTATCAATCCGCCGAGCACCTGGTGGTAACTGGTCCAGCTGCATCAACCCTTTTCTGATCTCATCCATGAACCTGAAAGCGTAAACTTTACACAACATTAAATTTACATTTCACAGTTCAGCCCACAAGTCTGCATAAAGGTATAAACCCGTCTTCCTCGTTCAAGCAAACTTAACGGGTTCATGTCTGTAATGGAAAATGTTTATTTTGTAATTGTGAATATTGTAGTTGTTTCTCGAGCTCAAGACTTAAGTTCGGATAACTTCTTCTTTTAGACTAGTGGCAGTAAAGTAAAGTTTCTGCTGGTTCAGTCTCACCCTTAAAAACAAGCATGGCATCATATGCTTATTTGAGCAAAACCATCACATATTAGAGTCCTGGTCAAACATAAAATCTGTATTTTCTGTGTTTCCGTGTTGGGAGGGAAATCTGAATAGTGATTTCAGCATTAAAATGAATTGTCTCTGTTTCAGCCAAATTCCAGCTCAAGTAATTCTATCCAAGAAGAATTGAAGTAATTCAGAAAGGCCTTTATTAATTATTTTTATTTTATGAATGATGTTTGTAACAGAACTTACAGATTTGGACAAGATTTGTGATATATTAGACGCTTGGTCAGTTTTAATGCAGTTTTAGAAAACATTTTCGCATAATACTTTAGCTTCTGTGAGGCTGTGTTTCATGCACAGCACAATTAATTCATGAACAGTCCTTTTTTATAGTCAGCCTTCTGCGATTGACTGTGGCAGAGGTTGAGTGTTTTCTTGTCTAATAATATTTTAATTAGTGCTGGAAGGTATTGACAAACATTTTGTAGGAATGTTTTACAAATATGTAATGTATTTAATTGTATTTAAGTAATGAACCATTACTTCATAGTTTGCTGAAGTAAGATCAGCCAGGCAGAAAGGAACCTTTATTTTCTGGGTTGACTTCTCTGCTGCCTAGTAAATAAGCAGTAATCTCTCAGGTCCTGGATGAAATACTCTTCCTCTGGGTTGCAGACATGGAATGGAATGTTAACATGGATGTAATATTCATACTGAAACGCTGTTGCAGCCAATAGAGATCAACCCCAACATTAAAACCAGGGGATGGGATTTTGGGTGTAAGAATCTGAGTGTCGCTGAAAAGGGCCCAAAAGGGGTCCAAGGAAGGACGACAGAGTTGCCTGTGCAGAGCGAAGTCTGTCTGGTCCAGTCCTACAGAAGAGCTACTCGAGCACAAACTGCTGAAAAGGTTAATGCAGGTTATGATGGAAAGGTTTCAGAAAGCGCTGCATTGCGACTTGCTTGTGTGTTTGGCTACTTGGCTGCTGACGGATCAGAGTGGCCATACTGACCTCTGTCTGCTGCAGAAAGTGCTTTTAAAGGTCGTGCATTAGAATTATGGACCATGCTGCAGTGAGAGAAGCTGGCTTGGTCTGACGAATCATGTTTTTTTACATCATGGTGAAAGCTTGCTGTATGTACGTTGCTTACTTGAGGAAGAGGTGTGGCCTTCGTGTGGATGTTACTTTGACTCCCTACACCTACCTAAACATCAGCTCACCCAGCAGTGGCCTCTCAGGAGAATAATACACCCTGCCACACTGCAAAAAAAGTTCAGGAATGGTTTGAGGAACTTGAGAGTTCAAGCATATTTGGGATGTGCTGAACAAACTAGTCGGATCCATTTTGCCAGACGCCATAACACACGTTAGGTGGATCTCTCGATGGGCTGGAGCTGTTTTGTCTGCACCAGCACTATACTAGGTATTGGCAAGTGGTCCGTCTTAATGTTATTACTGATCTTTTGTTTGTCTTCGCATAACATTCCAACGTCTTCATACAGGTGACGCTGGTGGGAGTTGTTAGAAGAACTAAGCCGGCGCTGGCGTATGTTGTGTACTCTCTTGATGACATGACTGGACCTTCTCTAGATGTTAAACAGTGGATGGATCTTGAGGTACAAAAGACAGTACAGAGTAGACGGTAGACGGTACACAGAATGGATCTACTTGTTTCATTAGTGTCAACCACTGCCTATGTCTGCTTTTTCCTTTAGGATGCCAATATGAACGCCTGTGTTATTCCTCCTGGCACCTACATCAAAGTCGTGGGCAGCCTTCGCTCCTTTCAGGTGCATTTTAATGCACTATAATAATATATACACACGAGAATTTGTGTAATCAGTTGATCTAGACAGCTAAGCATGAGGAAGGAGAAGCTGCAATGTCCCCTAAAGCATCAGCACTTCAGCAGTTGTATTCTTTGTCAGCATCACAGGTCAATAGTGGCGTTCAGCGTTCGGCGCGTGAAGGACCTTAATGAGATCACCTCACACATGCTAGAGGTGGTTCAGGCCCATCTGTGTAATGACAGCAGCTCCTGCACTATGGTGAGTGTGAACTACTGCTGTTTATATCTTCACTGTTATTGTCATGGTCTGACTAGGGTCTTAGCTGACCTAAGTTCATTAAAACGTGGTCCTTATATTGGCCAGACTCTTCCATTAACACTGATTTGTATGTAAACACTTTTATTGCCCCACTGAGGGCTGTTGCCAAAAGGCAGCCAATCCCCTGTGGAGATTCTATAATTCTATAATTTGGTGACGTCAGCAGGTGTGTTTAGAGGGCACAAGATGTTGAGGGTTCCAGTTTATAAACATGCATTTGGAAAACACTTGAGTTGCACAATATTGCGTGCTCTGTACTTAAAAAAAAAAAACAATTATGACTTTTTAATTAAAACCTCAATGCAGGTTTTTATAACCTCAATGCAGCTAGACCACGATTTTCATTAAACAAAAGCATTTTACTTCATGTCTTCAGTACCATGTTGAAGAGTCAGCTGTAAACACCTCCACTCTGATTTGGTTCTTGTCAATATCTTGAGGAACCACTGCAGAGCCAGCGTTAATGCTGTTCTCGCTAAAGGGCACACACAGTGCATGTGAGTCTTTCAACCCTAAAATGAGAAGCAGAACCCCTTACAACCTCGCTGACATGCATTTTATGGGGGCAAAATTGAATAATTTCACTTGTCTACTGAAAAAACAAATAAGCAAAGCATAACCATAGTCACCATCTTAACTATGCAAAAATGTATCAGGTGTTTAATTCACTGATAGACATTTTGAACGTCCAGTAGCTAAAGCCTACGCTGGGAAATTAATCCATTTGTCTGAAAACTACTTTTTTACTTGGAGTCTGACTCCAGTTAGTTTGAGTTGGTGTAGGTCTGTCTTTGGACGAGTTAAATTCTTATACAGTTGGAAAAGATAATTGTTTTAATGGAGCACTAGTTACTCAACATGGCTTTCAGTTTTGCCTCTGTGACTTTTGTTCTAGATGAAAAACAAGGGCGTGACCTCAACTATAATTAACATGCCACATGCAAGCCAATCAACATCGTATGGTTTTACCGCCAGTCAGAGCCAGGTAGGTGAACATCCACCATGATGCACCTTCAGCAATTTGGTTCATTTAAAGTGATTAAACAGTTCATGTTTATAGTTGTCATTACAGTCAGTTGAGCAGCCAAGACACGTTAACACCTACATGCTGTTCCTTTAGCAAATCAATTCAATATAGGGGTGGTTGCTAAGTTCCATTTAAAAGTTCAAGGTGTCTGTCTGCATGGGTTTTAAGCTTCTATTACTTGCTGGCTACATCGGCTTTATATCCTCAGCACTGAAACCAACTCCGCTTCTCTGGCTGATCGGCTACATTTTGGTATAAGTGGAAATCATCGCTTTCAGTCTAGAAATTATGCTGATCGTGTGGTTATTTTAACATTTTATCACTTCCAGCTCAGGACAGTGGGAGAGCCAGGTGAGTACTTGAACATTAAGTAGGAAGTAGTGCAAGAGGATGTAAGCTTAATCAGAAGAGCAAGAGTGATTCACGATTTAATGCTCTCTGGATAGTCAAGAGCTGCTTGAAGATCACGATGGATTCTGCTGGCCTGGTTGCCTTACGGGACTCATTCCATCGGCGGCGAGCCAGAAGGAGGCCAGTCTGGACGGGGAGCCAGAATGAGGCCAGTCTGGACGGGGAGCCAGAATGAGGCCAGTCTGGACCGGGAACCAGAACTGGGAGCCAGAATGAGACCAGTCTGGACGGGGAGCCAGAATGAGACCAGTCTGGACTGGGTTTACCTTGTGTGTAGGGAGGGCAGAGCCAGACTATGTTCTTGGAGAAGTGGAGAGTAGGAACATCAGGCTGAATGATGGGATTAAGGTCGCTGGGTCCAGACCCAGATGTCTCTCTGTAGGTGAGAGTTAGTGACTGACCTACTGGCTCCCCATGGAGGTCCGAATTAAGTTCAGTCAGCAGTGGGGTGACCTGCGACCTGTTGGGTTGGTTGAAGACCAGCAGAGCTGCTGCGTTCTGAACCAGCTGGTCATGGATCGTGCAGGTTTCTCACCACCTTGCATGTTGTGAGGAGCGGTTTTTTTTTTTTCTCTGGACACATGACTTAGAGGTGTAAAGGTCATAATACTGCTTGCAGTTCAGCATGACATTTGTGTTGACTGTGAAATGCTGTGTGTTCTGTAGGTTTTTAACCTGATTAAAAGCTGTCCATGTCCTGAAGGCATCAGTATACAGAGCCTGAGGGCCACGCTCAAATATCTGTCTCTGTATGACATTGGGTAGGTTTCCTACATTTACTTCTATTTATATGAATGAGTTATCTCTCAAATCTCATTCAGTACGATAAATCATTGTCTCTGCAGTCACCTTAAGTTTATGCTGTAAAGTTGGAATGTATTATGGCCAATGCAATAAATCCTGCCCCCTGACAATCTCCCCATTAAGGGGAAAGTGTCTGTTGACGATATTGGATGAAAAAACTTTGCCTGGTGGACCTTTAACACCTGCCTGCCTTTTTTCTCCTTAATGTCATTTTCTAGGACCTGCTTGAAGTTTCTTGTAAACGAAGGACACATTTTTTCGACAGTTGATGACAACCACTTCAAGTCTACTTATTTCTAAACACTTTGTGGGAAGCATCTGTGTCTTTGATTTTTGTATACATTGTTGTGGTTGATCTAAAAAGATGGAAGCCTTACTCCTGTGTATAGTATGTATAAGTTTACATCTCCTGGTCAAATTACATTTGATTTTCAAATTACAAGAACATTTACTTTAATTTAACATATTACAGGAAAATGATTGGCAAATGAACTGAAATTTCAGTAAATTGAATATTATCAGGAAAAAAATCCAAATTTGAGTGCTTTGTAGATGTGTACTTATGTTCACTTTTATAGTTAACATGTAATTTGACTGGATCCTCCAATGTTTTGCATGCTGCCAAATATAGTGTTTGCACTGATGGAAAAAAAAATTGTATTTTGTTTTGATTAATCGTATTTAGATGTTTGAGATCCTGTTTGGAAACATCACTTTGGTGAAATGAATCACTTTTCTGCATTTACAGGCCTGTTTCTCAGCCACCACAGTGGTAACGTGCACGGTCCTTAAACGTGACACGGGAGACAATGTTGTGGCCTCCACGTAAATGAGCACAAGCACTGACCATTAATTGCTGCTGCAGTTAAAGCCTGATTAGTTGAATCGGGTGTGTTGGGGAAAAGGGAGAACATATGGACTAGGGGTGGAAAACATTGCTTTATTTGTTAATTTAAATGTCTAGAAAAAAGCCTGGTTTACTTCCAGGGTCATATGTTCCTCAGGTGCTGTATTCCTTTTTTGTAATTATTAAAATAAGCCTGTATTTGCAGCGTTCTATGTTTCCTCTGAGATTTTTAAAGGAACAGCCGGCCCTGTCGGTTCCTGTGGCTCTGTGCCAGCACAGGGTTTCCTCAGCCTCTAGTACATTTTAAAATGTGCATGTTCTAATATTTTGTCAATTGTGTCTGAGATTATTCCCTTTAATAAAACTCTGGTTGTACAGTGTTAAAAAAATACAAGCGGTGGTACAGCAGAGTGACATCAGGGGAATTCCCAGTGCCATCTTAAAGGCTACCAGCTTAAACCATTCCTTGAAGCACTGAGGGACTGGGTCAGCCTAACACAGCATCTATTCCTTAATAATCCAAATCAATAACAGCAGAAATTGCTATATTCAAACTGGACTTAATGCAGTAAACGCCTCCTTTACTTGTAGGTTGCTATTCACAGAGCTGTGCTCCGAATTCCCAAAAATGTTGAATTGCACACTATGGTTAACTAGCTCACTTCTACACAAACAAAACAGCCAAGGTCCAAATCATTCATACTAAAAGACCTGCTCTTGTTCTTCTGTAGGACAGGTGAAGCTCATGAGTCTGATCACGGCCTCTCCTGTTTTTTAATGTGTCACACTGAGTAATGCATAATATACACGACTGGGGGAATAAAGTGCCCTGTGAAAGTCGATCCGCTCCAGCACTGCCAACACAAGCTACAATAACAATGTCTGGCAACTGTACTACAGGAGCTGCTTTACAACTCCCAGAAGGCAGTGTGGCTTAGGCCCCGCCCCCTAGTCGCTGCTCACGAGCCCAAGCCAGCCGAGATGGAGGCAAACCCCAGCATGATCTCGGCCCAGACCGACTACCTGTCCTGGTGAGAGGATCCGGACACTTTCAGTATAAACCCTGCAGATCAGGACACTATCAGTATAAACCCTGCAGATCCGGACACTATCAGTATAAACCCTGCAGATCCGGACACTTTCAGTATAAACCCTGCAGATCCAGACACTTTCAGTATAAACCCTGCAGATCAGTACACTATCAGTATAAACCCTGCAGATCCGGACACTTTCAGTATAAACCCTGTAGATCAGTACACTATCAGTATAAACCCTGCAGATCCGGACACTTTCAGTATAAACCCTGTAGATCAGGACACTTTCAGTATAAACCCTGCAGATCCGGACACTTTCAGTATAAACCCTGCAGATCCGGACACTTTCAGTATAA
>JBBPCY010073823.1:0-10066 GCA_037974405.1 Brachyalestes nurse | reverse complement strand
TGGGAGAAAGTGGAGGGATTTGTGCTGTTCTTTGCAGCAACAACACAACACTTCATGTGTGACCTGCCTTTGCCTGTTGCCACAGCGCTCAGTGTCTAATGCGTGCTTGTAAAACCAGCAGATAAAAATGGCGGATCTTCAGCTAATCTAATGGGTGGGGGCTCGACAGATGAGGGGTGGTTTTATGCAAATTCTTCCATTATTACGTCACAATGGACTCGCTGTCTAAACCGCTTGTAAGAGCATATGATTCCTGACACCAAAATCTTTCAGTTGACTCAGAAAACTGATGGATGTTTCTTTTTCGCACTTGGAGTGGTTACAGGAGGAGTAGAGACCCAAATGGAAATACAAAAGGATGCAAAAAGTGAGTTTTACATAATATGTTCCCTTTAAATCGACAAATAACAGGCTCACAATTTTGTGTTTTTGTGTTCTGGGACTACGTTACCCAGCGTGGATTACACAAATACATCGTACTATTGGGATCACACACACCAAATCTTGATGGCTAGCAACTGCTCTAGATCATATTACAGCTGTGTAATGATATAAAACTAATCTCAGTAGGTTGTTAAAAGTTGTTTTTTGTTCAGTTCAGAATTATCTGTTTATGTACTATAACAAAAGTGTTGTCCCCAAGTATACACTCTGTCACTTGTAGTGTTTTAAAGTCTACAAGATGTGTAATGAAAAGGAGGTTTTCCTAGTTCTTTAAGCAGGAAATCTTGTTTTAGAGACCAGTCGATACTTCTGTAAGAGTATGCATGGATATAACAGATGTAGGGAAGATTATGTTTTTACCTTTGGCCAGACTGCCAGATTTGGTGATCTGGAAGTCTATAAAATTACTATTCCTCACAAAGATATTGCAGCCATTACCTGCAATCAGAGTGCGAGTCATTATAAGCACCATTTGCTTCTCATCTTCTACTCAAATGAATATAATTTATCACAAAGTTTAATGGCTGCTGTTGCTCGTTGTCTTTATGCCCTTAATCTCCGCTCTCCGGAGCCCCTCCCTCTCCGGGTTTTCCCCACCTACTTGTGGGCGGAGACTATCCTGAAAGTTCTTCCGGGTTCAGAGATCTTGTGTTTTTTCTGTTTGTTTCTAAGATCTAAAATAAAAAATGTGTTCATTTTTGTTCTTTATGTTCATTTGCGTTTTTTAAAACCCCAGTAGTGGATTTTGTTATTTTTTAAATCATAATAACTTTGGTTTTATGTGACACAGGAACACCAAACAAAGCTCGAGCATCAACACAAACCAGGGGAAGTTCAAGATAAGAAGTTGTTTGGCCGTATGATGACAATTTACCATTTGTTCCTCGCCTTCTAAGGGTTAAAGCAACAGGAGGAAACTAGCCGAGGTATAGCTGTATTATGCTGATGCTGAAAACACAAACATCCCGCCTGCAGCTGGAGACCTGAGAAATGGCTGTCGGATAACTGCGCGCTTATGAAGAGGAATGCAATCTAATTGCCTCGGCTCATTATGCTGATTTATCCTTATGACTGTGGATCATACCCAAGTCATGGGAGCAGAGGATGGACTCCATGCCTACAGCATAAATCATTACAGCATCGGTCTGTGCCTTTGACTTCCAAGCACAACTTGAAGGACATAAGATGTAGCTCATGGGAGATAAATCTCATTATATCGGTGGCTCCTAGGTGCAGCCGTTATTTAGAGTTTCAGAATTTATACCCCTCGGAGATCCCTGGCTTCCTGGGGCTGTTCGTGCTGGAGACCTTAATGGCCCTTTGAAATATCATAAGTCCTAGACCATTGATTTTCTGATTGCCTACCATAGGATTAAAGCAAAACTCGTCCTCTTTGCTTGGGTCTATCTGTGCTCTGGCAGGCTAGCTGTCCTGCCCATAGCTTCTTCTCATTTGTGTATTGTAAATATGCAAAGGACCGTATTACGTATTTACCAAAAAGATTTACTCGAGCTAGATTAAATGTAAAAGTGGTCAAATTTAAGCTAGATCACATGCAAATGTTGCTACAGATGGCACAATACTACCTATTTCTGATACTGATGATTAACACTGGAGTATTGGCTGATGGAAATAATCAAATATTTCTTCTTTAAAAACTATAATGATTTAAACATAGCTGTTTGGAATATTTGACTTAAAGGGATAGTTCAGTGAAAAATATATTTTTTTTTATGTTCCGCTTACCTCAGATTTAGTAGCTCAGCCATTAAATGTTCAGTCCACATTTAGTTTTTTTAGTTTAGCTCTGGAGCTATGATATTAATATAACTCGCATAAAAACCAGTGTATAACAATATAACCCAAACCATAGCCCACTCAACCTGCTCAAACCACGTACAGCTCTTCATTAAGCTCTTCATTTATCTGTGTGGTTTAGGACATAGTATGAGTTTCTGCAAGGTATGAAACTACATCCATGGTGCTAATGACAGGTCTTTGAGCTCCGCCTTCGCAAGGCATTGTTCCCTAATAAGCATATAAGCATATGTTACCGCCCACTTTTAACCCAGAATTTTCATGGCTGTCTCCAGACGTTCTCATTATGAGATCATGTCTGGCCTTCAAAACTCTGAGGTTCTAAATGTCTGGAACAGCCCGGAAGTAAAGATGGCTATTCAGTCTGTTTGCTGACTCTAGACCTGTACTTTAGTAGACACATATAATGAACAATAAAAGAGACACATTAACAGTACCTTCTCATAAACAACTTAAGTACAGACATGAGTATCCGGTCTGAAAAGCACTTCTGAACTGAGTAAAAGAGCATCCAGCATAGGTTTGTAAGGCTCTGTTAATCTTTCTGTGCATCCTTGGTCTAAAATAAATGATAACTTCTCAAACTCAGAGAGCAGTCACAAAGCAGTACAGGTTCTGTGACCAGTTTAACAGAGCGAAAGGAATTAGAAGCTAGATATTAAAGAGTTTTACAAATACAAATCCACCCATCATCAATCTGTTTTTTCACTTCAGTTGATGTAAGTGAATGACACATTGAGCCCAATGGAAATTTCTTCTGTTCATAATGTAGATCACCACCTCATCCCAGATCTGCCATCGCTAGGGTGCCTTGTCCAAGTGTCCATCGCTTTGGACTCTTCATGTGCTCCTCCCCCATCCAAGGACAGCTGCTGTTCAAACGCTCCAGCAAATTGTTGTTCCTGTTACTGTGGACTAGAGATTCTCAAACTACTTTACAAACTACCACTCTTAAGTGTTCCTACACTGTTGGCCGTAGACTGAAAACTGTTCGCCAGTGTTAAATTCTCTACATGGAGGCCTTCTATTGTTATTTTCCATAGAGACTTACTTTCTGTCTCTTCTGGCCGACCAGAGTCTTGGTTCTTTCTGAGGTTTCTTCCTCCAGCTTTAGGGAGTTTTTTCTTGTCTCTGTTGCCGTTGGCTCATTATGGGCTTAGGCCTGAATTCTGTAAATCTGCTTTGTGACAACATCGGTTGTAAAAAGCACTAAATAAATAAAATGACATTGAATTAAAAGTGGCTGACCTATATTTTCACCAACCATACTTTGGGGTTAGATTATGTCTGCACAGTCATTTTATGTTTTAATTTTATGACTCATTGATTCATTGAAACACATTTCCTTCAAATCTTTAAAAGTCCCACCGTCCACTATGGAGACAATAGCCTGCTCTCTAGGTTGCAATGGTAGGTTGAAAATGAGAGGTTGGATACTTTTAGAATGATAGGGCTGTGTTGTTCAGCCGTTGTCTCAGGGGTGGTTTAAGCAGATTTAATATTGTGGCTTGGCAGGCATTAATTAGCAGTGGTGTTTCAGATAATATTTCCCAAAGACTGGCTGAGCCTTTGCCGAGCAACAGCCTCCTGCAGACAGCAGTAGCATGCAACTCATTGTTTCTCCAAAATAGGACCATCATCTTGGTGCTGTTAGATTTGATTTATGTTTTTGGCTTACCTCCTTTTTGTCAAAATCCATTTGTGTGATGTGAACACACCACAGAGTGTAAACTGGGAGAAATTCTTTCTCTGTATTAAACCCATTCACCAAGTGAAGCAGCGGGCAGCCAGCAATACAGCGCCCGGGGAGTGTGGGGATGCTACCTAACTCAGGGTACCTCAGCGGTGCCACTAGCAGTCCTAGAGCTTGAACTCATGGCCTTCTGATTGCAGGTACAACGCCCTACCCACTAGGCCACCAGCTGCCTCATTTCATATCTTCTTTATTGTCCTGAACACAAAAGTCACCAGCCGTCCTCTTGGAGGTCTACTTTTCTGCCATGTTTAGCTCCAGCCTGCATGCTGCCCCACCTCCTTACTTCATGATCCAACCAATCAGGGACTAGGAACTAGTAGATCTCCAGGACCAGGATTGGTGACCACTGCCGAAGAGCCATGGCTGCTTGACTGTTTTTCATTTACCGAGATGTGTGAATATAGCTTAATTTCCTGTTTGCATGCAAAGGGAATACATCATTGTTTTTCTTCTCAATATCATCTCGATCTGCTGCATCTGTAGCATATGGTCCATTACCATGAGCGATAGTTTGAATGCATAACAGAAAGGAGTGTGAAACCCACTGACTCAAGACACACTTATAATAGAAGCACTTGCTTATTCTCTTTTCTCATACGTGTTTTAAGTCACTGGGTTTTATTGCTGTTTTACAAAGTGTATGTAGATGCACCAAGATTATTGTGGTAATCACCCATACGATACGGATGCTGCAGCCAAAGATGAGGGTATGAAAAGCTGAAATATTCCTTTAAGGAATTACATGTTGTACTAGAGCTTTTGGGTGGGATGCTCTTTTCTTTAGTGAGACCCTTCATGTTCCCCTTTGAGCATCTGGCAGTATTTTCAGCTCATCATGTAATGACATGTCAGTACTCTTGACAGTCCGTATCAAAGGCAATAATTATATTCTCCTTAGATTAATTTTCTGAAGAGGCCCATCCATTACTGCTACCGCTGCATGATTCTGTTTTCTACTTTCTTTTGCTCTAGACAGTACGTAAAAGCATAGCAATTTAGCAGAGACGCATATGGAATTTCTGGACTTGCTCTGTGCCTGAGACTGAAGATAAGTTGGTGGAAAATATTAAAGGAATAAAAACATTTTCACAAAGGTAACTGTCCCCAGCTTGTTCTTTTGTTTGGCTCTTGTTTTGACTTTCAAAGTGGAGTTGAGCCATCTCCTGTTTTGCCACTGCATATCTGAGACAAACCTGAACATAGTTAACCAAGTAATATGCTTCTGATTTGTGTAGGATAAATTATGTAATTTCTATAAATATATGCTAATTAACTTCACATCAAACACTGGAATACCTCGACACCTCGACTGGAATACCTTCGTGGTGGAACATGAGTTAGTGATGGAACATGAACTTGGCTTGGCATTCAGTTAAATAGTTAAATTAAGTCTGAAAAACACATTTTTAAACCTGAACTTGTCCTCATATCATCAGTGCTATGATGTTCTTTAGGTCTCACCAAATCTGAAAAGGCCACTGATAACATTACATTAAAATGTACATTTTCATCATTACCACGCAAAGTTGTTTTTGTTTTTTCTTTGTTTTGATTGGCTGTTTTGGGCTGTATGTAAACAGTTGTGGGTGTCTGAAGATCTTAAATGGATTCTTGGATTCGACACATGGCTGCAGTTTCACTGATGCAGAGAGCTGTTCTCATGAAACATCAAAAGCCCTTTCGATCAGAAGGTTGTAGGTTTGAAACCCATCTGCTAGTGTCATCACTGAGATTCCCTTGAGCAAGATACCGTTCCCACACACTGCTCCCCGGCGCCCCTCGTTGGTGGCAGCCACCTTCTTCACTTGGTGAATGGGTTAAATACAGAGAAAGAATTTTACACTGTGTGGTGACTACAAGGGGCCACTTTACTTTAAATGTGGGAGAACAAGTAAGCAAGAAGAATTAAAACACAGTGAACTTTGTTTAATCAATATATTTATATATCAGGGCCCACAACTTAAACGATTTCAAGTAGTTAGTTGTTTATTTGTACATAATTTGGGCTTCCAGCTCATAAAACCCATGAAAACAGGAATTCGAAAAATTAGAACACTGTGAAGACTGTGAATATGTTAATGCTAACATTAATGAGAATAACTGGACATTTGTTGCTAACTGGATAGTTGTGACTTTTCAGAAGTTCTGTCAGCTTAAGCTGCTGCATCTGCTGCTGCTGTTGTTTTTGCACTAAAACTAATGAACTGAAAAGGGCAATCCTACTCTAATATCCACTCTGACAAATTTGGCTTGTATGTTAGCAACGATAGCAGAAACCTAAAACTCCAATCAGGAGCTAAATTAACTGCCCTTTAGCCACTATATAAGTCAATAATCATGTTTGTTGTTTGTTGTTTATTACTGTTGAGGGGGCAGATGGATGCACTGCTCCAGTTCTTTCTCGGGGTGGTACAGCTTATCTCCGTCCTCCAGTCCTGAGCCAGCAGTGGAGAATATATTTCTGCCGCTCCATTGAACCGCCATGCAAACGTTGCCTAGTAGAAAGTTATTCATGTGGTTGCTCCAATCTGTGTTTGCCAAATTGCCTTCCAGCAAGGCCTATAAAGAGCATTCCCATTAAAACAAATGCGATTTATTTTGTCCCATTACAGTGCTGGCCTCCATTGTCAGTGCCATCAAAATTTACAAGCGGCTTTATGCCGTTGCTAATGCCTGCTGCATAGAAACAGCCAGAACTCGCCCGTTGCCTTTCCAGAGGTGTTACACAAGTGATTATTTGCACTCTTGAAGTTCATTTGTGACCCAGGCATTTGAGGCTTAATCTTTTCTGGCATTTTTCTTTAAGACTTGTGGAACGGAGAAAGCAATTGTTTATGTTTAAAACGTTAAAGCTTCTGTCTGGAATGCTGTAAAAGCCACTGCTCAGGCTATTCAGCTACAGTGGGGAGAATATCCATCGCAGCAGGGTCTCACTAATTAATTGAATGTCTGTGTTGGGGCTCCACTGACGTCTGACCTGTAGCTTGCAGTGACCCCTGATAGAGACCATGAGTCTGATAGACATTATTTGTCTTGAACATTGTTATGAAAACAGTATGTGGTTCTTTGGAGTGAAAACATTTAAAGAGCCATTTTTTTGGTTTCCTAAAGAACCCTTCAATGGATGATTCTTCAAGGAACACTTTCGTTAACATTTAGTTTTCTACTAAATCTAATCCTACCTTAACTTTTTTGGTTTTAATGGTTCAACAATTAAAGTTTTTCTAGATAACAGAGTACTTAAAATACAGCGTGACCAAAATAGTAAAATGGTCTCTTGCCCATTGTATGTTTGTCCCCTCATACACCCTCCTCTTTTTTTTTTTATAAAGAACATTTAAAGGCCCTGCACATAGTAGTCTCGGACCAATTAAAGGGTTTTCCAAGAAAAATACAGACAACCCAAGAAGCACTTAGGATTTACAGCGTTATTTTTATTCTGCAAATCAAAACAGATCCTTGTGTTATTAATGCTGAGACTTCTTGTCAGCATGTTAAAAATAATTCCACCAAGAGGATCTTCCCTGCCGTAGAGTTTTCTAACTAAAGTGATCAGGGCTTAGTTCCAAGTTGGCCCAAGTTACTTCGGAACTAAAATGTGCTCTCCAAAACATGAAGTACCTTCACAGAAAGTGCAGCAAAGTCTTCCTCATCATCACCACCCTCGTATCTCCAGGGCATGTGGCTGTGAGAAGGTGTTTGCTGTCTGTTTGGAGCTGATTTCCCCCACAAATATGATTTAAATCAGGCTTTCTGTATGTTGCATTTCCACAAAACAGTGAACTGTGATCACCGCTGAGTGACGTATCAGTCCTTTGCGTTAACCGTAGCTGACAGGATGTCTGTGGGAGATGTTTTGGAGGCACTTGAGCGGAGGATTAGAGGTATAGCGCAGCCGTTAGGCCCTTTCAGGTGCCTATCACACCAGAGAGCAGCGGAACCCAAAGCTCTGCTCACACAGAATGTTATTATAGTCATTCTAGCTTGAACTTCAGCAGTATTTACTTTTAAATTCTGTGCAGAGAGGCTTCCAGCTGTAGCTGTCGCCCTTCTTCCCGATGCTGAGGGGGGCTGTCTGGTGCCGGGGGGCTGGAGGCCTGACAGCTGCTTGCCTGAGGCTCCAATTCGGATAGTTCTGTGCAAATACTGAGATTTGTCAAAAATGTACTTTTGAAAATGGGAACTTTGGGGAGCACTTTTAGGACGGTGTGCCTTTCAAAACCGACAACAACGAACATGAACGTGGCTTGGCATTTAGTTAAATAGCTAAATTAAGTCTGAAAACACATTGCTAAAGCTGAACTTGTCTCTATGTTATCACTGCTATGAAGGTCAACAGATCCCTCAGCTCTCTCCAGATATGAAAGACCACTGGAAATATTACACATCATCTTAACTCACCAAGCCACTCACAGCTGTTTCTGGTTTTTTTTGTTTCTTTGTTTTGTGCTGTATGTAAACAATGTGGACGATCGAAGATCTTAAACAGGTTCTTGGCTTTGACACATTCAAGGTTACTTTATTATCATCAGTAGCTGTGTACACGTACAAAGTGAGATGAGTCAGCATTTCTCCATGGATCACGGTGCAACATATAGCAACATACAACATTCAACAGAGTGCAGGTTACAACAGGCAGATGATAAATGGACAGCAAATGTGGACATTATGTAAACCTGGAGTGTTGAGTATTGCACTGTAGGTCTGATTACACATGTGACAGTTACAGTATTGAGTTCCAGGGACGGCAGAACACTACACTAAATAAACAATAAATAGACAATGTAGCAGCGTAACAGTAATGTGAGGGGGAAACTTAGTTCACCATAAATTAAAATATTGCATTATATATATACACATTATTGCACATGAGCATATGTTGCACTGGAATCATTTTCTTATTCCTATTGCACAGTTAGCGGCACATAAAAAAACACAATGAGTAAATGTAGAATTATAACATGGCTGCAGTTTTACTAAACGTGAGTAACAAGCTCAGATTCTGGTCCAGTAATCCCCCAGTTTTCATAAAACCGTAAATATGCCCCCAAATATGCTCCCAGAACACTTTAACTTCATTTTAAATTCAGCTCAATACATTACCCATAACGAAAAAGTATACAGGGGCGGACTGGCAATCTGTGTGTTCTGGAAAAATCCAGAACGGCCGTCTGGTGCACGGCAGAACAGAGACAGAGAGAGCTGCTGAATTTAAATCTCACAGGAGGGAAGCAGCCAATAAATTGAAATTTAGCTAAATTTATATTTGGATTACTATTAAGGTTATTAGTAAATTATATCTTTTTAATAATTTAGAACTAAAATGCATTAAAAAAATATTGCCACGAAAAAAGCAAAAAAAAATTGTGAAAATATTTGCAGTTTCTGCGTTATTGTGGAGATATCCACGCATGGTGGAGAGTTTGGTTCTCAGAAAAAAATCAGCGTGTGACTGAAGTCCTGATCCGCGTAAAACTGAGCGATTACTGTACTTTGGTGTAAATATTGAGATTTGGCAAAAATATGCTTTTGAAAATAGCAACTTTGGAGTGGCATTTCTTTCAAAAGAGACTAATAGAACTAATATATTAAACATACAGAATGCAAATATAAATAGCTCCATAATTAGTCGTGCAATTAAGCAGTAATTGACAAAAGGACAGTAACTTGTAAAAAAATAAATAAATAAATAAATAAAAAAAGGGAGATGGGCTGTGTCAACCTGAATGTGAACTTTAAACCTTTGCAGAACATAATTTTGCAACTGAGACGTGAAACACATTTTAAAACATATTCATAGTGAAGGCAGTGTAGTTCCCCCAAAAACTGATTGTCGGATTTACCGCTTATTTATCGTCAGCGTTACATAGAAACTCTGGTCCGCTGTGTTTCTGGATAGTAAATCAAATGGCCATATTGTGACATTACGACCCTTGGGTCCATTCACCGTCACTGTAAAAAATGTAAAGTAGATTTTTGTGTGTGTGTGTGTGTGTGTGTGTGTGTGTGTGTGTGTGTGTGTGTGTGTGTGTGTGTGTGTGTGTGTGT
>JBBPCY010073822.1:0-10067 GCA_037974405.1 Brachyalestes nurse | reverse complement strand
TTATACATCACTACATCATCTGTGCTTCAGGGGGGGACGGAGCGAGGTATGAGGGGGGACGGATCAGGTCTGGGGGGACACATCCCCCCCCCCATCATCTGCGCCCCTGTCCTGTTCACAATTCAAACACCATGATTAGGTGTACGGATGATACCATAGTGATGGACTCAGATAACGATGAGACTAGCTACTGAGAATACGGCCCGGTGTTTATCTCTCCAGCACTGTTAAAAAAGGCACAACAATTAACCTACTGTAGGTCACTAAAAAAGAAAATCATAGCAAAGATCTGCTCACCACCTTCTATCACTGTAGTATTGGATCTTGGCATGGAACAACAGCTGTCCTTCTGCACAGAGACAAGCTCTGTAGCGGGTCATCAACTGCACCCAGAGCCATAGGTACCCATCTGTCAGCTCTCAAAGCTGTTTACACCCACTGTCTCCACAGAGCCATCACTATCTGCAGCAGCCCTACAAACCCCTGTCACCTTTTCATTCTCCTGCCATCCTGACACAAGAGCATGAGAGGCCACACTGCCAGATTAGAGAACAGAGCATGTTTGCACTAATTGCATACTTACCTTGCTGCTATCATCACACAGTACTGAGTGGACTACAAGCTTAAAATTACAATTCTTACTTCCTTTCTCTGCCCATTTATCATTTCTATTCATTCATATTTATCTTTATTATCCTTATTCATCTTTTTCTTTGTTTCACTTTGTATATATATTTTATTACATCTGTATGTTCTTTTATGTTTCGATTCTTGCCATGGAGGTTGGGACAGCACACTGAATCTCAATGTAGAATGACAATAAATCTATGTAAGGGATAAAAAAAAAACCCATTTTATTCTACTTAACAATTTAGCTTGTGTTTCAGGAAAATGTATCATTTTTATACAAACATCCAACATATCTCTGTTGCCAAATGAAACATAATTTCCAAAACCACTCTACAGCTGACAGACGATAGATGGAAGTGGTAACTGTAGGGGTATTTGTAGTGTCTGGTAAAACAATTTCAAAATCAATGCAGTTCTATTTTTGTTCATCTGAACAAATACGATTAGTTAAAAGGAAGTGGGCCAAACAAGGAAAATTTGGTTCAGACAAAAGTAAAGATTTTAACTTATAGGGACTTATGGATGATCCATGACCTTGGTTTGGATAAGAGACTCAGATAATGGATGGATGGTCACTCCATGTTCTGTCCCTTTCTGCCTGTGTTTTTCTCTGTGCCATCTGGCCGTTTGTTTTGCTTCTCAGCTCCACCTTAGTTCTGCTCCTTGATCTGTGTACTCACCAGTGCCTCGTGCAGGTGTTCCCCATTCTGATTCCATATGTATCCCTGTGTCTTTGTTTGTCGGTCCACCCTAACACTTCCCATGTGTTTTTCGTGTGGATTATTCCTGGATATCATCTTCTAGTCTTTACTCCGTGGCCTCTGTCATGTTTGTCTGCCTTAAGTCAACTCCCCCATCTCTGTGTTTACCCCTGGTGTGCTCCATAGATTTGTTTTCTTCCTCCAGTTATTACTTCAGTGTGTCTTTTTTTTTTAATCTTCTCTGTTTTGTTTTGTTCAATAAACTCACTGCCACTATGTCGACCTCCAGTCCTCCCTACAGATGTCACATGTATGGATGGATGGATAGATGGACACATGGATATTTCTCATTGTTTACTGTAGGAGGCTTGTGTGGGGATGGTACCTTGCACAAGGGTACCTCAGTGGTGCCACTAGCATTCCTGGGATTTGAACCCACACCCTTCTGATTGCAAGGGCAACTTCCAAACCACCAGCTGCCTCAATATTTGGCAGACATAACAGTAATAATTTGATGTATGATGTATGAATAAAAAGAATTCTTTAATGTGCCTTGCTTTCCCTTAATGTTTGGACACCCTCTGAGTGAAGGATTGTAATACACTTATCACTACGACACCAAACGCCTTAATTTTACCCCTTAAAATTACCTTCATAATGACCTAAATTTCCAAAACAGGAAACGAAGGAAAATTGAGAGAAAAGGTGCACAGATTAAGGCTGTTTAAGGTGAATTCTCCCATTACTTTTTCAAATCTACACCTTAAACAATAGAACCTCCTAAATTTAAACGCCTTAAATTTAAAGGGTTTCACACTCATGCTATAAATCTAATTTTGAGGTCAATTTTAAGGCTGATTTTAAGGCACTCAAACCAAGAAAACCCACTAGCTAGGAACGCAGATGAAGGTTTAAGGATATGAATGACTGACAAGATCGTTTGGTATATCTTGTTTTTCTACACAACTAGTCCTACACACCAATCACCAAACCCATCCTAACCTCATTCACAAACATCTGCTTTAGATTTTTCACCTCATGATTTCAGGACAATGGAGAAGAAAGAATGAAACTGAGTCTGCCAGCGACTCTACAGTAGCAGATGCAGAGTCAGGCTGCCAAACTCTGCTGTGTGATACAATATGTACAGCACACACACACACACACACACACACACACACACACACACAAACATTCCACTACTGTGTCAGTGTCACTAATATTACCTGCTCACTGGTGGTCCTGTGAGTGTTCTGACTGTAGCAGATTATGTCTCTGTACAGGATTTCCTCATTCAGGAACACTTTAATCACCAGGTGGTCCCTTTTAAACCCCCAGGCAGGTGACTGTGTCTTTCACCACCCCCACCTCTCCTGGGACACCTGGCTTCCCCATGGTCCATAGTTGGTGTGGATGGCTGAGCTGCCACAATGGTGCTGTGGTCCATGGTTTGGCTTGGTCGGCCGAGCGTCCCTCCATGATCTGTCTTTCCAACAATTTTAAGGAACGCACTCATTGATGTTATTATTATTATTACATTTTGTTTTTGTATTTTCCATTGTTTACCATTTCTAAGCAATTGCTGGCTGCTTCATTTCCTTTTCTATTTGTTTTATTCTTTATTTTGTTTTGTTTATGTTATTTTCCTCCATTTATTTTCCTCCAAACACCTGCTTGTTTGCTTTGTAGATTTACTTTCTTCGTCCTTCCTGTGTCTTATTGTTTTGTTTTATTAGTAGTGCTGTGTCTGTATTTTCAGTTACTTATTGTCTTCTGCCTTTTGTGCATGTGGCAAAGAAACGGCCGGCTGCTTCAGCTTCCAATCCTTATTTATTTATTTTCTAATAATGCTTTATCGTTTATCTTGTTTTGTCCAGGTTTTTTAATTGTAAGTTGCTCTGTGTGTGTGTGTGTGTGTGTGTGTGTGTGTGTGTGTGTGTGTGATCCACCCAGCACTGTTTCCATAATTTCACCATAAACAGGGTTACCAGCCGTTTCGTGAGACACAGAACTGTTCTGTATTTGAAAGGTAAAAGACGTGTTCCATATTGAACTGATACGAAAAGCACTTTGTTCGTATTTTTGTGAAACCATGACAGAGAAATTACAGATTGGTCCACTAATGAAGATTTGTATGATGACAACATGCAGGGTGTTGTGCAGGACTGCGTTAGGATGGCTGAAAGCAATGATAGGGTCACCTTGTCTGCACAGGTAAGTGGCCTGCGTATAAATGAAGGGCTGGCAATGAAATGTGTCTTTTAGTTCCCTCTCAACAACATGTGATTTTCCTAACAGTTTGTGTTGCTGCCGTCTTTCTCATTCACTGGACAGGAGCTCAGGAGTGTCAGATAGATCATCAAGTGGTGGAGTGCCTTCACTGTAGATCACTCAGGGTATTATTTGGATTTTGTTGTATATTCATAGCGTGTAGTATCAACCCCCACAGCCCTCAGCTAGCTCATACTCCCACGGTAAGCCTCAGTCCAGCTCCTGGCTGCTTCTGTTCTAATATTTAAGATACTGGGCCTCCAAGGCATTGTGCAGTATTTCATGTGCAGTTGTATGGTGTGCTCTGTGCATATGTCAGCACTGTCCATGTTTACTCAAGCTGGTGTACAGTCGAACCCCAAAATTTGTGGAGGTTACGTTCCAAGAGCACCCGTGAATTATGAAAAACTGCGAATTTGTCATGTGGTAAAAATACCTATAAATGCCCATTTTTATAGTGTAAACCCTAAATATGTAAACGTAATGCAGCAAAACCAAAACTATACTTGTGCATAACCACCTGGTACCTGTCACAATCAACAGACTTTTCAGGAAGCAAAACGTTTCAACAAAATTGTTGTGCAGTGTTATTTAATTAACCCTGTTTGTGGCACAGAATGTAATTATGACAGTGGGATGTTAAAGGATTTTTACATTTTTTTGTAAGATCATTCTATCATTACAAAATGCATTTGTCTGTCTCGTCCTACAGTTCTAAGTGCTTCAAAACATTTAAAGTATGTCTTTTTCTGTACATACGTCTACCACATCCCTATACATGGATTTGGTCTTACTTTCTCTTTGTACATATGACTTGATTATAAGCAACACAATGAAACTGAATGTATGAAGGAACATGTAATTGTAAATTAAATGAAAAGGGCAATAGAACAGCTGAAACTGGAATAAAAATTAAGGAAATCTTTTTTATACATTAACAAAAAGCAGTGTAATTGTGTAAGTGTAATTTCAGCAGCTACTGGCAAAAGCATTACTTTTTCTCTCTGTCAGCTTCAGCTTCGGTCTGTAATTCTGTTGTAGTGTGACATCAGCAGCATCTAATGCAAAAAGTTTATTAAACAGAGAACAAGAGGCTTTGACATCCTGGTCCTGGTTTCCATACATGAAGAGGACATGTGCTACATCTTTTCCTATTTAGTTTTATCTCATTATATCTCTGGCACGTAATTTACTGCCCTTCACTTGTGTTACTAGTAGATGCTAGGACAGGAGGAGCACTGTATGGGCACACCTATGAGCAGTGTTGTGCATGAACGTGTTCAAACGGCTCTTAGTTTATTATCATCTATAGCCTCATATATTAGCCCAACTTGGTAAATATGAACGCTTTGTGTATTGATAAAAAAAGTGGGGAGTGGCTCTCACTCAATGGGAGTTGGCTCTTCTGATCACTTCAAAGAATTGGCTCTTAGTAGCAGGCTAGCGTTTTTGAGCTGTACATTTTCAGTAGTTTGATAAGATTTAAAAAAAGACAATGGAGGTTAGTTTATTTTTAGTTATGTTTCTTTCTGAGCACTCTAGAAGATATTTCTTTGTATTAATGTTTTCTGAATAAAAATATATACAGTATACCTGCACCTCATTTTTTCCACTTAAACTATAACATGATGCATTGTTTAAGTGGTAAGATCTATTCTCAACCTCAAAACTGGTTTTTAATGTAACTTATGTCTGTAATTGTTCAGTCTTATGACATATAGATGGAGAAGATTGAAGGTGGTTCATAGAAAAAAAAGAAGGACGATGTATTGAAAAAAAACGAACGTGAACTAGTTCGTTTTTTTTGAATGAACTGTATTTTGAACTAGTTCTTTTTCAGTGTGAACTGGCACAACACTGCTTGTGAGAAAAGGTACTAGAAAGCTAAATGGTCTGAGTGAGTGAAGAAAATAGGGTGTAAATAGCATCAAAAAACCTTTATTCCTTCCCTTTGGAGACAGTGGGGGAAAAAATTATTTAATCCCCTGCTGAATTTGTAAGTTTGCTGACTTCACACAAAAAAATGAACAGTCTCTAGTTTATGACGTAGTTTCATTTTTATGGAGAGAGACAGAGTATTAACCAAAAATCAAGAAAAATTATAAACTGATCTGCATGTCATTGAATAAAATAAGTATTTGATCCCCAACAACTCAGCCAGACTTCTGGCTCCCACAGACCAGCTGTGTGTCCCCACGTTGCACACAGATTACATTCGGTCCATCAATTACAGATACTCCTGATCTTAACTTATGTGTGTAAAGCACACCTGTACACAGAATCAGTTTCTTCCATTTCAACCTCTCCACCATCATGGGCAAGGCCAAAGCGCTGTCAAAGGACATCAGGGACCAGATTGTAGACCTACACAAGGCTGGAATAGGTTACAAGACCATCAGCAAGAAGCTTGGAGAGAAGGTGACAACAGTTGGTGTAATTATTCGGAAATGGAAGAAATATAAAATGACCATCAGTTCCCCTCAGTCTGGAGCTTCATGCAGTATCTTGCCTCATGGGGTGAGGATGATCATGAGAAAGGTGAGGGATCAGCCCAGAACTACACGGCAGGAGCTTGTTAATGATCTGAAGGCAGTTGGGACCACAGTCTCTAAGAACACCATTGGTAACTACATCATAATGGACTGAAATCTGGCAACACCCACAAGGTCCCCCTGCTCAAGAAGGCAAATGCACAGTCTTAAGTCTTAAGTTTGCCTCTGAACTGAAATGATTCAGAGAAGGCTTGGGAGAAGGTGCTGTGGTCAGATGAGACCAAAATCGAGCTCTTTGAATACAAGAAAAGCATTCAACCTACGTCAGAGCGTCCAAAAATCTCTGTACAGCGTCGTAGGCAGGGCGGCCAGGGCGAATTGTGACGCTCTTGCTGCCGGCGGTGTGAACACAGGGTAAGGGTATAGGATGACTTCACCGCATTCACCAATTTGTACCGTCAAATCTTGGGCAAGAACCTCCTTCCCTCAGCCAGAACAGAATTCGCAGCAGCCAAGAAACCTAAAGGATTTAGAGATTTTTTGTAAAAAGGAGTGAGCCAGAATCCCGCCTGACATGTGTACAAAGCTGGTGACCGACTGCGAGAAACGTCACTGCTGTGCCTGCCAACAAGGGTTTCTCCACCCAGTACTAAGTCATACTTTGCTTGGGTATCAAATACTTATTTCACTCAGCCAAAAGCAAATCAATTTATAACTTTTATATAACATTTTTTTCTTGATTTTTGGTTGATACTCTGTCTCTATCCATTAAAATGAAACTACCTCATAAATTAGAGACTGCTCATTTTTTTATAAGTCAGCAAACTTACAAATTCAGCAGGGGATCAAAAAGTTTTGAGAGAGATAAGGAGAGAAAGTTGGAAAGGTGTAGAGGTTGAGGAAGGTAGAAGGCTTGGAGGAAGAAGTGGTAGACTTTGGAAGGAGGACAGGACAAGAATAAGGAGGGGAGAGATGGATAGGAACTTCTGCTGACTATCCTGAGAGAATCTGACTCACTCATATCTTTCTTCTTCTGAGGAGGAAAAAAACTCAATTTGAAGCACCAGACAGCAAGCTTTCTCACTTGATATGAACACCATAAACTGCACATATTTACATGCCTACTATTACACACTGACTTCACATTTTCAACATCAATAACATTTGATGAGGGTCTGCCAGCACCAGCATGAATGAATATAACTCTGTGAAAACATTTGATTGTAATTCAGTGAACTATTATCTACAAAGCTACTCACAAAACTCTAGATATGCAGTTTTCCTATTGTAATAACTGCAGAAATGTGATGTGATTTTGAAGAAAAATATGAACATTTTATATTGAGTAAAAGATTTTTTGTTAGGACACAGTTTGAACAGCTTCTTTTATTTGCCATAAAGGGCTAATTCAATTCAGCAGGTAAACAGCCTTTCACCAAGATCAAGGACTGCTCCTTTTATGCTCTACACACCACCAAGTCAAAAATATAGAATACACTTCTGCGTACACATATTCAAATCAAACAAACATCCTGAATGAACTAGAACACAATTCCTTGAAGTGTGATTGCGCTTCTGAGCACCACATCCAAAAAGATTGAAGGTATGTGCATGCACTACGAAACCAAACGCCTTAATTTTACCCCATAAAATGATTTTAATTAAGGGAAAAGTGCACAGATTAAGGCTGATTAATGGGTAAAACTACTGAATTTTCCCCTTTTCCCCTTTTCCCCTTTTTCAAAATAATAGAACCTCCTCAATCAACGCCTTAAATTTAAAATGAAGGGGCTTCACACTCATGCCTTAAATATAATTTAATGGTAAAATTAAGGGGCCAGGTTCACAAATCAATAGCCACTTAATTCATATTAAGGGCTTTGGTGTATTTTCAGAGGTAAATTAAGGTTCCCTTAAGAACATGCCAGGGACACACAAAGAGCTCAGAGAATCACAGAAAAAATTCTGTTCCATCACACTACCACACTTTAGTGTCCTTTAGGCTCAATGTAAACACAATTTCACCCGGTCTCTTGAACTTTCGCCGGTTACTTTTTCCTCTCTCTCCTTATTGATTTTCAAGCAGACTCACCCCTTCACACTCTCTCCGCTCTCTCTTTAAATCAATACTTAGCTGTATGATTGCTTCCATAATCACACTGATAACCACTTCATGGACAGACTGAAACTCTGGTACCATCTCTGTGTTGTAGAGTGTTTAAACCCCGGTTCACTGCCTTTTACGCCCAATTCCTTTTTGCAAAACAAGCCTGCACATGTTTTCTTACTGTCACTGTTGCTCCAAATTAGGCCAGCTTTTCATCTTGGGCTTAGTCATGGCTAAGAGGGCAAAACCGATGAAAAGGTTCAGTGATAATTACATTATGGGCAAAAGAAATGTCTCAATTACAGCCAGCACAGATCACTCCTCGCTGACTGTGTAACACCAGAATTAGCATGATTTAGCTAGCAAACTGTAATGTTACATTTCAGCTACATTTTCCTCAATTTTATGCCAACTGAGTCATCTCTATTTCCACCCACTAGCTAGAACAATACAATACCCCCAATATTGAAAAGCATTCTTTCTCTGAGTCATGTGAAGCACCACCACATCTTCTGAGCTGTGCTAACGCTAATGCTTGGATGAGAATGCTAACTGCCAATTCTGCTACAATAGCCATCCTGCTATTGAATAACACCGAGTGAGTGATCAGGAAGAGGGAAGGCCATCCTACCCTCTCAGAGAGAGCAAAGCAAAGCCACAGCAGCACCACTGGGGGTTGAACTCTCAGTTTCCTGATGATAAGGCCATCACTTAGACAGCTATCAGGAGCCCTAGCTACATTTAGACATGTGTTAGACAATTATATACCACAAAAATGAATACTAAGGCATCTCTAAATGTAACAAAAACCTGTTGGCCCAAATTGCTCATTTGTAAGTGACATTGTATTTCAAGTACAAGCTCAAAATCTGCACCCTGTGTTTCTTACCTCCTTCAAGTGGCAGGTGCACAGCAGATTGTTGCAAAGAAGGGTGTTTAAAATGAATTTAATATAAAAGCTCCACAATTTAACATTTTTTGGAGCTTACATAGCATGCCTTAACAGCTTGGACTCCAGGAACTGTCATGATTATGGTGTAACTGGAAGCAACACAACATCACGGTAAGAGTGATTCTTTGGTCTTTGTTACTACTTCATTATCATCATCGTTATCTCTCTCTCATATAGATGTACTGTGTGTATGTGTTTACATCAACCATGATCCTTTGTGGTGCTTGAATCCAACCTATTAGAACCAGGGTCTTTGTCACACATGTATAGTTGTTGATTTATGAGACAATAGACAATGACAGACACAACTCCTACCAAGATTTGTCTGAGCCATGCAATTCACTGATGCAAATCTAAGCTTAGACTCAGGGTTGGCTTTTCTAACAAGCACATGTGGTAGAACAAAGAAATATGGAGTACAACATCTAACTCACCACCAAGCAAAGCAACACCAAGCAGAGGTTTCAAATGAAAAAAATACATTTTTCATCCCCATTTTCACATATGTGTCATTTGTTTCTTTATGTGAATATGACTGACATCACCCCTACCAAGGCCTGTCTGACCCATGCAATTTTTGAAGCAAATCTAAGATAAATCTTGTCTCTCTCCTGGTTCTGCTCGACCTTAGTGCGGCATTTGACACGATTGACCACGCTATTTTACTGGACAGACAAGAAAACCTTGTCGGAATCACTGGAACCGCCTTATCCTGGTTTAGATCATACCTGACTGACCGCTATCAGTTTGGAAGAGTTAACGGGGAATCCTCAGCACCCACTAAAGTAAAACCAATGAGCTCCTAGCTCTCAGGACCACAGAAAAATAACACAAGATGTGCTGCTTGGAACTATGTGCTCGCAGAGAACGGTAAATGGAGCACCATGTTCAGGTTTTCGACTTAAGATTTGCAA
>JBBPCY010073821.1:0-10067 GCA_037974405.1 Brachyalestes nurse | reverse complement strand
TGTATTGGAGTAACATTTGACTAGTGGTATCTGTACTTTCACTTAAGTAATGAAGTTAGGTACTTTGTCTGCCTCTGGATTTCACCACATTGAAGGGCCAATTGATGGAGCCATGTACCATAAAATCTTGGATGAGAACCTCCTTCCCTCAGCCAGAACACTGGAGATGGGTTGTGGATGGGTCTCGACAATGACCCAAAACTGCAAAGGAGTTCCTAAAAAAAGAAGCACATTAAGGTCTTGGAGTAGCCTAGCCAGTCTCCAGACCTCAGGTCTATAGAAAATCTGTGGAGGGAGCTGAAGCTTCAAGCTGCCAAATAGCAGCCAAGAAACCTAAAGTATTTAGAGAGTTTCTGTAAAGAGGAGTGGGCCAAAGTCCCTCCTGAGATGTGTGCAAACCTGATGATCGACTACAAGAAACGTCTTACTGATGTGCTTGCCAACAAGGGTTTCTCCACCCAGTCATATTTTGCACGTGTATCAAATACTTATTTCACTCAGTGAAACGCAAATCAATTGACATTAATGTCACTTGTAACATGTTTTTTCTTGATTTTTGGTTGATATTCTGTCTCTCTCCATAAAAACTAAACTTTCTCATGAATTAGAGGCTGCAAATTTGCAAATTCAGCAGGGGGTCAAATAATTATGTCCCCCACTGTACAGCTCTGGAAAAAAATAAGAGACCACTGCAAAAATGTTCAGTTTCTCAGGTTTGAACTTTTATAGGTGTCATACTCTCTGAGGGAAGGAGACGCAGAAGCAGGAGATCTTTGTAACTTCTCTGTTACTTCTGGAGGAGGAAATGCAGAGAGAGAGATTGAACAGTTCAGATTTGCTAAGAAAGAAGAGTCATACAATGCCTCTGTAGACTTTTCAAATCGACGTGGTTTGGTCGCGCTTCTGTAGATGTCCTTCCGAATTCCTCACACAGGAGTTCTCTGTGTATTTTGATAAGGCTTCATGGCTGTGGGGATTTGCTGAGTATGTATGTTGGAGACCAAGCGTCTATGTTCTGGACCGGCTGGCTTAAATCTACAGAGGTGAAGGAGGAACTAACAAAAGAGAACCAATAAAAACGTAAAACCTGTTAACGTAACATGAAAAAAGCAATCAACAAATATCTAAGGCAGCTGCAACGTCTGAAAAGCAAAACAAACTCACACGGGGATTCCCCCAGGCTCAGAACTCCAGTGATGCTTCTCTAGAAAGGCGGGGCTCAGGAGCCCCGGACGTGACCGACTCCCGACGGGACCTGAGCGCGAGCCCCTCCCGTGCCACCCTCACGGGACCTTCCCAAGCGACCCGGAGGCCAACCCCGAGGGCGAGGAGCCGGTTTGAGGTCCTGACTGAGCACATCTTTCTCCGCAACCCAGCTTCTCTCCTCGGGGCCGTAACCTTCCCAATCAACCAAGTACTCCAGGCAGCCCCCTCTTCTCTGAGAGTCAAGCAGGCGACATACTAAAGGCCGGGGCCTCTTCAATTTCAGTAGGTCCTGGAGGAGTCGGGTCTGCCATGCCATCATCCAGCGGAGCAGGAGTAGCTGGTCTGAGGAGAGACACATGGAAGACAGGGTGAATGTGCATATGCGGGGGTAAGTGCAACTTATAAGTAACTGGGTTGATTTGTTTTATGATTCGGTATGGTCCCACGAATCGGGGATTAAGCTTTCTGCTGGGCGTTCCTAACTTAAGGTCCCTGGTGGAAAGCCAGACCCAAACCCCAGCCTTGTAAACCGGTGCTTCTCTCCGCCTCCGGTCAGCGTAACGTTGGAACCTGCGAACTGCTCGAGTGATAGAAGTGTGGGCTCTTTCCCACACCTTTTCTGCACTGTGAAACCATTCATCTACTGAGGGCAAATCAGAAGGTCCGTTATCCCATGGACAGAGTGGGGGCTGGCGTCCTAGCATACATTTAAAGGGCATAAGCCCTGTAGTCGCATGGCACAAGGAGTTACGTGCGTACTCCGCCCAATCTAAATACTGTGCCCAGTCATGCTGTCGACTGTGGCAGTATGCCCTGTGGAATCGGGTTAGTTCTTGTATTGACCTCTCCGCCTGCCTGTTTGACTCTGGGTGGTAGCCTGAGGTCAAGCTGACTGAAGTTCCCAGTTTTCTAAAAAATGCCCCCCAAATACATGACACAAATTGGGGACCTTGGTCAGACAATATGTCATAGTAGGCCATGGTGTAGAAATACGGAGTTGAACAATGCTTTTGCTACCTGTAGGGCACAGGGAATCGACCTGAACAGAATGAACCAAACACCCTTCGAGAACCTGTCCACGATCACCAGAACCACAGTGTTCCCCTCCGATTCTGGGAGTTCCATGACGAAGTCCACGGCTATGTGAGACCATGGTCTCTGTGGAATTGGAAGGGGCATGAGTTTACCAGCAGGCAATTGGCGAGAAACTTTAGACATCGCACATACAGAACAGGAGCGCACCGCTCGCTCCACGTCCTCTTGCATCGCCTATAGAAATTTGCGAAGCCCAGGAACCGTTGCAAGGCTTTGATAGACTGAGGCTCAGGCCACGCCGCAATAGCAGTTGTCTTTTTCTCATCCATGCTTATCCCCCGGGGTCCGATCCTATAACCCAGAAATGAGAGCTCCGTGAGGTGAAACTCACACTTCTCAGCCTTTGTGTACAACCCGTGAGCAGGGTTCTGAGTACCTTTCATAAGTGTGCGACGTGCTCTGTCTTGTTCTTTGAATAGATCAGGATGTCATCAAGGTAGACAGTCACAAACCTATTCAACATGCTTCTAAATACGTCGTTCATAAACGGCTGAAAGAAAGAGGGCGCATTTATCAAACCGTATTGCATAACATAATAATAATGATGCCCGGATGTAGTGCTGAAAGCTGTTTTCCACTCATCCCCTGCTCTAATGCGCACGAGGTTGTACGCACTGCATAGATCTAATTTGGTGTATATGGTTGCCCCATGCCCGCGGTGGTGTAGCGCCTGGCAGGATCGCACAATCCCATGGCCGGTGCGGAGGGAGCCGGGTTGCCTTAGCAGCACTAAAAACCTCCGTGAGGTCCTGATATTCTCTCGGGATGTTAGCGGGTTGATTGGCCAGCGGGCTTTCGATGGACGTGGAACGTACTGCAATGGATAAACAGTTATCCTGACATGTCTGCGACCAGGACAAGATTTTAGCTGCTTGCCAATCAATTATAGGATTATGTTTTAGGAACCAAGGAAGCCCTATGACGATATTAGGCTCCGCGTGGTCTAAGACTAAGAATTGTATTTCTTTGCTATGTATTTGGTCTATAGTAAATACTACAGGTAACGTGCTCTGAGTTACGGCTAGACCTGTAACTATATAACCATCTAGGGCTTTCACAGGGATCAGAGCTGGCAGCGTCTCCACCGGGAGCGGTAGAGAATCCACCATTTGTTTCAAGATGAAGTTGACAGCCGATCCAGAATCTAAGAGAACAGAAACAGGGAAAGAGGTGTTATTGACAGTGATAGATGCCGCAATACGAAACTGAGTAAGAGTAGAGGAATCAGTTGACACCACCGACTTTAGCGACAGGACCTTGGGAGGGCGAAGTGCACAATTGCGCACCAAATGATCTCCTGCCCTGCAATAAAGGCACAGACCCTTTCGTCTTCTTCTTTCTCTTTCCTCGGTCGGTAGACGGGAAAATCCCAGTTGCATGGGCTCACTATGTGTTTCGTCCATCCCTGAATTGGGGGCGAAGGAGCTTGCGGCTGCCTCCGGTTGATGTGGTTTTACTCTGGTGGTTCTCACAGGGGACGTCCTCCCTTTACTGCGCTTGTGCTGATCAAGCCGGATGGCAAGCAAAATCAGCCCATAAAAATCTAGACCCTCGTCCCGAAAGGCGAGCTCGGTTTGCAGTTCTATACTCAGTCCTTTTCGAAATGCGGCTATTAAGGCCGGCTCGTTCCATCCACTGTCTGCAGCCAGCACGCGGAAATCAATGGAATAATCCACTGCTGACTTCACCCCTTGACGGAGTTGGAGCAGCCGCGTGCTGCTGCTTTTGCCTTGGTCCGGGTAATCGAATACCTTGAATGAGTCTGCAAACTCCGCGTAGTCTCGCTGTTCAGAACCTGACTCCCGCCAAATAGCTGCTGCCCAATCCTGAGCCCTGCCAGACAGTCGTTGAATGAGGAACGAGATTTTCTGACATTCCGTCATCTCCGGAAATTCTGCAAAATATAAATCACAGGACATCAGGAAGTTTCTGCATCCCGCAGGATCCCCTGCGTACCTTTCTGGAGGCACCATATGTCGCGGGGTGCGGGAACAGGTGGTGGTTACTTGGACGGGAGTTGGAGCGGCAGGTGCGGGTTCGGATACCGAGGGCTGTTGGAGGATGCGCACGACATTGGTCATAACTGCAGCCAGCTGATCCAGCCTGGTCTGCTGCTGTGCTAGTTGCTGCAAGATGGGGTTCCCCTCCTCCGGTAGAGGAATTCCTGCTGCGTCCATGAGTGAGGCTTGGTCTTCTGTCATACTCTCTGAGGGAAGGAGACGCAGAAGCAGGAGATCTTTGTAAACACAGGAAATTTAATAACAAAATAGCAACTCAGAATGTCCTTTCAACATTAACAATCCCCACACAGTCTTCCAAGCTCGACCTGTGGCCCGCTGCAAATAAGGACCCGTCTATAGGAGCAGACTCCTCCTTGACTAGACGTTCCGATAAGTTTTCTTTTCTTTTCTTAGTCCACCCGTGATATACGAAGTGCTTCAGATGCTCCCCTGTGATTCTTGGGCTTTATCCTGAAAGCAAAACAAACTCAAGTGATTACACGGGGATTCCCCCCAGGCTCAGAACTCCAGTGACACTTCTCTAGAAAGGCGGGGCTCAGGAGCCCCGGACGTGACAATAGGTAAGTACTGAACTGAACAGTTTGCCTTAGTTGCTGAAATATGCCTCCTCATTTCCAAATAAAAATATTTTTCTTTAAAGCATAATTTTACAGGAAATCACAATACATCCTAATAAGAGAAATTATGAAGTGTTTACAGAACTCAAAATAATTCAAAGAAATCAAATCTCTTATTCACTCAAACCATCCAACTTGTCACATTGCAAAAGGAGAGTGTTGATTACAGCAGTGTTTTTTATACTTCTCATTAAATAAGATTTGATTCAGGTGATAACCTGATGTCACGGAGGCAAGACGAGAAATGACTGATGAAGGTTTGTCCCATTGTAGCGTAGGGGAATACTCACACGTGGAAGCACACGAGTGAGCAGGTAAACCACGCAGTTGATCTGAGAACGCACCAGGAAATCCGCGTTCTCACACGCACACAGACAGGTATAAGCGAAGCTCCGGAGAGCAGAGTACTCACGTGAGTTGAGTCGGGTTGGGACCTGGACGGAGCCACCATGAACTCAATGTCTGGTGCTGACGTGTACCTATTTCCCGCTTAAATACCTGCGTGAGTCATTTCCGTTGCCTCGTGACCTCACGTGTGACACCTGATCAGTGCCTCATAAAGCATAATGAGGTGTGCTTGTGTAGGAATGTAACAGAGACTGGCAAGGAATGGTTGCCACACTCAGAGATGCTGATTTAAAAATAAATTGCAGTGGTCTCATATAAATATAGCTGATTTATAGCTGAGAGTTTAGAAAGAAATAAGAATACAGGAATTAGTGTTTTTATATTCAGTCTTTACACATAAACTACACGCCATGACACAGGAAGAACCATGCTCGGTTCCATAAAGAAACATAATTCACCACCTATAAGTGTGACACATCCTTTTGAAGTTCTAATGATCTCCATATAGTGTAAACCTTCAATACCAATTTAAGGGTTCTTTCAAGAACCCTTTCATTATGTAGAGGTTATTTAAACTTTAGAACGGTCCTTCTCAATCACACGTCTCTTTTACAAAAAATGACTTACTAAAGAGCCACTTATCTTTTTAAGGAATTAAAAGTGTAGGGTGACATTTATTCTCTGTAGGGTGAAATTTATAAGGCTACATAATAACTACGTAAGTCTATTATGGCAACTGACATAAACCTACATCATCTTTTATAAAGGTCTATTCCAATAAGCGTCACTAGTCATAGTCAAGGCTGCATCTGTCAGTTTCTTCCCAAACTGTATTACAACTGATGCTTGCTGGAACAAGCCTTTATAACAAGCCTATATGCTGTTTGTGGTTTATAAGCTCTATGTTTGATCTAAATGTGTGTTTCTTATATGATCTATGTTGTTTTTGAATGGCAATCTAGACCATATCCATGACAAACTCAGTAGAAGTAATTTATCACAACACAAGCATATCGTTTAATTGCTGACCTCCAGCGGCCACAGAGATTGGCAGAGTCAAAAAAAATCTGGTACTTTCCTCCCCTTTCCTCCATTTAAGGATTCTCCCACAGCTCACCTATCATAAATCTAACTCGAAGGTTGTCCATGGGAAGTATTAGTCTTTTTTACACATATATTTCTAAGCTTCTACCGACACAGTGATTTACTTTACAGAACTGGGCCACTAGACCCATTATTTTCCCCCTTTAATCTGCACAAAACAAGCAGTTCTGTCAAAATGAAGGCCAAAGATGCATCCCTTAATATGCTCCCACACTTCAGGATGAGGAGCGAGGTGGTCCACAGCCAAGTAAAAGTTCTGCAATGTTCATCAGGTTGCGACCTTGCTGCCGGTTCCTCATTCCATTTACTGAGGGAAATGGACAGAGTAAATAAACTCAGTGCAAAGATGCTGATGAGTGGAAGGCACGTAAGGACAAACAGCAGGAAGATGAGTGCAGTTTATGACTTCAAGGGCTTTTTAGCACGAATGGGCCAAGCTGGAACCAGGCACGCTCTTCATGAAAAGGCCTGGAGCCAACTTTTGAATATTGCAAAACTATTTTTTTAGCTTAATCAAATCATTTAAAAAAGGTTCTCTACTGTAGGCCAGCATTCATCAGGCTACATGACACCTGCATAAATTATATGGACAAAAGTATTGGGACAAACCCAATCTTAATGTTTCAGCATACCAAGACATTTTGGACAACACAGTTTAGGGAAGGCCCTTTTCTATTCTAGCATGACTGTGCCCAAGTGTACAAAGCAAGGTCTGATAAGACATGTTTGGATGAGTTCGCTGTGGAAGAACTTGACTGGGCACAAATTCCCCCAGAAAGAATGGGCACAAACACTACAAAATCTTGTGGAAAGTATTTCAAGAAAAGTTAAAGCTGTTATAGCTGCAAAGAGGAAGCCACCTGTTAGTACTGTTAGTATAGTATTTTATTTTTTTATTCTATTTTATCTATTTTATTCTGTTGTTTCTTAATTTTTAATTTTACGCTGTCCACTTTCCACCGTAGCAAAACAAATTTCCCACTTATGGGACTAATAAAGGTTCATCTTATCTTATCTTACCTCCATGTTAAAGTTTATGTGTTTGAATGCAATATCATTCCATGTTGGTGTAATGGTGCTAATACTTTGGTCCCAATACTTTCGTCCATATAATGTACATTTGCTGACAAACACATTTACATTTATTTTGACAATCATCAGTTGTCATTAAAAGATTTAATGTATTGCAATTTGTCAGAATGTATCATATGAATGTTATAGAGCATTTCAGATAACTTATTTTTTAAAAACAAAAATAAATCAGAATCAGAAAACTTTATCCCAGGAAATTGCTTAGGAAACCTTATACCAGTAAACTACTGCAAAGACAGACAGAGACAAGACAAGAACCTATAAAATACAATATGTCTCCAGAAATGCTCAGAAAATGCTGAGTACTAAAACCATTATGCAAATAAAATAATGTTCCTTAACTAAGAACTTTACATTGACTAAATGACAACCCTCAGATGCTCATTAAGTCTGTACTGAGTGAGCAGAACAGTGGCATGGTGAAATCCTTAACAAACACATGATTTCAAATACATACTGTCCACTAGCACACTTCCTTCGACAGTCAAATACAAAGATCAACAAAACACGTCCATTAAAAGAACCTCAAAGATGAAGATGGGACTGTCAAAGCAGACTTTAACCAGGAGATGGTGCTGTGAGACTCTCTGTGAGGCCTTATATTGCTTTATGTGGTTCATAACCCCATAAACAGATGAGGCTTTGTATGCTGGTGGCACTGTGACAGGGAAAAGAAATAAGATAAGATGTATCAATTTGCTAATTGATTGAATAGTGGTCTGTAGAACAGTCAATGAATTGAACAACAGTTAATATAAATTGAACAAAGATCAATAAAATGTTTTGATTATTTGAGTAGTGGTCAATAAATTAGTAAATACATTGAATAATGGTCAATGAAATTGTCAAAACCTTGATGAATGGTCAACAGAGCAGTCGATAAATTGATGGTCAACTAAACAGTTGATAAATTAAAGGATGGTCAATAGAATAGCCAAGAAATTGAATAATAGTCAGTAAATGTTCAATAGAACAAGTGATCTTGGAAATAATTGTTGCTTTGGGATCAGAAAGGCCAAACCAAAGGCAAATTCACTGTACCCCTCCAACGGAAACATACAACCACAAACCAGCTCTCCGAATGGTTCTAGTTTGGGCCTGTCTGATCAACAAGAAGTGAGAAAAGACAAGAGAGTCTAGAAATGTGATTGAACGTTTTCTCTAAAAAGTCAGAAGTTAAGTAAGGAAGGGATGGGGATAAGGGTTTTTGGATTTTTTGGAGAAATAAGCAAGCGAAATGACACACATAGTTAGTCACCCAGATGTTCCTTGATAAGGTGGGTCTTCAGGCGACGCTTGAAGACAGCGAGGGACTCCGCAGATCTGATTGGAAGAGGGAGTTCATTCCACCACTGGGGGGCCGAGACTGAGAAGAGTCTTGACGCATGTCTCCCTCTTCTTTTGAGCAGCAGAGGCTCAAGACGAGCCGTGCTTGAAGCCCTGAGAGGATGAGAAGTGACATATTGTTTGATCGATGCTGTTATGTATGAGGGTGCAAGTCCATTCTTGGCCTTGAAAGCAAGTGTTAAGGACTTGAACTTAACGTGACCAGCTACGGAGAGCCATTGAAGGTTCTTTAGTAAAGGTGTGGTATGAGTGAACTTAGGAACATTGAAGACTAACCTTGCAACTGCATTCTGAATCAGCTGCAGTGGTTTAGTTACCTTCTGAGGAAGTCCAGCCAGTAGAGAGTTGCAGTAGTCTGGTTTGGAGATGACCAGAGACTGGACGAGAATCTGTGTAGCTTTCATAGTGAGAAGGGGTCGGATTCGTCTGATGTTGTAGAGAAGGTATCTGCATGTTCTGGAGATCTGGTCAAACTGCTGCAAGAAAGACAGATTTGCATCTAGCGTAACACCAATATTTATTACCTTCTTAGAAGGGACAATAACCAAGTTCCCAGCAGAAACAGGACTCCCTTTGATGAAGAGGACCTCAGTTTACAAAAGAAAACATGCTTGCATGAATTACAGCACAGTATATACAGTATATATAAATAACATTGATATTTACATTCTAGCATTGCGGGAGACAGCAGTTCAGCATACACTGTACAGTGCATATATGGGTTTACCTTTACATTTTTTAAGGGTAATGTATTAAGTTTAAAACATGCTTAAAAGTGACATTTTCTACAAATGTTAGAGTACAGGGTCTATTTATTTGCTGAGTTAAATCAACAAAGATAACATGCCGTAATTTCTGCACAGGTGACGTAATTTGTATTTGCTTCTAATATGTAGAACTCAGGGTGGTGCAGTGGGTGGCACTGTTGCCTCACACCCCCAGTGTTGGGGATTTGAATCTGTGTCCTGGCCTTTTGTATACATGCATAGTTTGCATGTCCTCCTCATGGTAGAGTTGGTTTCCTCCAGGGTCTCAGGTTTCTCTCACAGTCCGAAGGCATGCGCGTCAGGTGGATTAGGGATTCTAAACTAACTGTAGATATGAGAAAATGGTGTGTGTGTGTGCACTCTACAGAGCATAGGCGGTTCTACACGGGGGCGAGCGTGGGCCAGGGCCCCTGTAGAATTGCTCCTGGCCCCTGTTATGGCCCCTGCACTGAACAGCCAATGATTTAAAT
>JBBPCY010073820.1:0-10067 GCA_037974405.1 Brachyalestes nurse | reverse complement strand
GACAGACAGACAGACAGACAGACAGACAGACAGACAGACAGACAGACAGACAGACAGACAGACAGACAGACAGACATGGACTGGACTGGACTGGAAATGAGTCTTTGTAGGTTCTTCAGGTTCTGTAAAGGTTCTCAGTGATCTGCTATAGACACACTCATATGGTTTCTGACGCTGCAGAACTTGGTGTTACCTGGAACCCTGGAGCTGAATTCCATCTACACTTCAGTCCTGGTTTCTAGGGAGTGTGAGGAACTACAGAGGAACTGTGGGCAACCCAGATATTGTGTGTGTGTGTGTGTGTGTGTCAGAGAGAATCATGGGTAGCGTTCCTCTTTGGCGTGTGTTCCTGGCGGAGCTCCATTTCACCTCCGAGACCCTTTTCCATCTCGGCTAGCTGAAACATCTACATCCATCAGGGTGTGTGTGTGTGTGTGTGTGTGTGTGAGAGATTCCAGGGAAATGCCGATATAAATCCGCACTGGGAACGCCGCCTGCCTCATCTATTCGAGGACAGGCTGTGATGCATGGAGTACACACTTACACACACTCTGCAGGTAGAGAGTGTGTGTGTTTGTGTGTGAGAGTGAAGGAAGGATTGATAAATTGATTTTGCTGCTGTGTGTCTCAGTGTTCAGGGATCGTCCTGATTTCCCAATCGTGAATCTGTTTCTGGCGGCTTTACAGCAATATTTGGTAAAAATGTTGTTATATTTGGTCCAATATATTAAAGCAAGTTGTTTAAACATGTGTAACAACTCCTGATTAAATTAGTAAAACATCACAGGAAATGTTAGCGAAGCATTAATTATTGATTCAAAACTGAATATTGGTAATTTTTTTGTATGCATATACAGTATACTGTATGAATCACCAATTCTTTGAACAATTAATTAATTAATTTTTGAACATAATTAATGCTAAATCTCAGTGTGTGTGTCTCAAACTGTAATTTCATGGGGAAACTTGTTAAAGTTATAAACATTATCTCTCTCTTTGTCTGTCTCTCTCTCTCTCTGTCTCTCTCTCTTGCTGTCTCTGTCTCTCTCTCTTGCTGTCTCTGTCTCTCTCTCTTGCTGTCTCTGTCTCTCTCTCTCGCTGTCTCTGTCTCTCTCTCTCTCGCTGTCTCTGTCTCTCTCTCTCTTGCTGTCTCTGTCTACGTCTCCTATAGTAAATATATCAAAGAGTTTCCAATGTGGTCAAATAAATAAATAAATAAATAAAATCAGCCAATCAGTGTCTGACCTGCTGTGGGTGGGGACAGTTATCATGAGAACATGACTCTAGTCCTTCTGGAGGTTCTAGACATGGCACTAACTGGTGTGTTCACATATATCTTCACATGTTTGAGGTTCCACAGACAGTATAGAACAATTTGTACAGACTTCAGACGTTCAGGTATAATCTAGAACCGCTAACATACTATCATGAACCCACAATGATGCTAGCAGATATTAGCTTTGTCACAAAAGTCGTATTTCACTCGTGTTTTTTTTTTTTTTTTTTTCCTGAAACTTCTCTGAACTCCCAGCCAAGAACTCGCATCTTTTCATCCTGGAAAGAAGTCAAGAGACGTGAGCCAGCTGCCTGACCGCTGTGCGAGTCCAGACGATTAAAAAATAAGGATTCCATCCAAACATCAATCATCTGGAGCGAATCCTGTTGCCAAGGCGAGATCGAGGAATGGGGTTAATTGGAGAAATAAAACAATACGCATTATCTGATCACTTTAACATGAATAAGTAGAGTTTTCTGTAGACCCTTACAATCGATACGCCCCTCTGAAGTCTCCTAATGAAGTTGGTAATCTGTTCTCGCTCAAACAGAAGTGAGGAATGGGGTTAATTAATAAAAACCCCAGAAGTTAGCGTTTGGTGAAGAGCTTTATCTTCACCGCTGGGCGTCCTTGACTGGATGTTTGGTTGGGGAGGGCCAGTTTGGACCTGGATGGCCTGGAAATACTGGACCTGCTGATGGTGGTTTGTTCACCAAACACAAAAGGGCGAACATCATCTGTCAGGCAACTCTCAAACTTGACTGGAAATCCATGGGTTGGAGTGCCAGCCAGGAGCAAAATTCCTAGAAAAAGTCAGATCTTGTAGAAAGCAGTCAGGCCAGCTGCCTGAGGAACCCCCACTGAGGATGGAAAGAAGCCCTGAAACGCCAAAACCGAGGCGGTGAAAAAAAAGATGTTTGAGGCGATTTAAGACGGAGAAACCCAGAGTTACAAACCAAGCAACACGAGTCCTTGTCAGATCGATTTCTCTCCGTCTGGTCATCAAACTGTCAAACATCTCGCATGAAGCCCTCCTCAGAGCCTGGAAACCACCTGATCTCTGGTTCTTCAGAATTGAACCTCCTGGTCGTTAAATGACGACTCTAAATTTCTTAGTGTCCTTGAGATACACTGAAGCAGATGATCAGGGGAGGTTCTAGCTTGTTTGGTGCCCCACCCTAAACCACCCTAACCTGTGTTGCCACCACAAGGGGGCATAATACTCTCACTTTGTCAAAACACTAACCCCAGACTCCGCCCCTATTACTCAACATCTAATTCACAGTTCTGATCACACGAGTCTAATTAATGGATGTAAATGTAAATGGATGTAAATGCATTCAGATTTGCGCAGTGTTGCCGTGAACGGTCGCTGTATGCTGAGCATTTTTGTATCTGGTTATTTGATTTGTCTGGTTTGATTTGCCCTGCCTCTCTTTCTTGACTTTGATTGCCGTCTCGCCTCTTTGTTCTGTTTACTGATTTAGTCTGTCTTTCTGGGCTCGGCTATTCGGTTTGACAATTCGCAATTATTTACATAAACCCACTTGGCTTGAAACGTCAATAAATCTACACTGTATGGACAAAAGTATTGGGACACACCTGTTTTTCAGGGTTTGGGTCCCTTACTTCCAGTGAAGGAGAATCTTAATGCTCCAGCAGACCAAGACATTCTGGACAGCACCATGCTTCAACTCTGTGGACCCAGTTTGGGGAAGAACCTTTTCTATTCCAGCAAGAATTCCAAGAAGAGTGGAAGTTGTTAGAGCTGCAAAGGAGGATCAACTCTAGATTTAAAGTCTAAGGGTTTAAATACAGTGTCATTAAAGTCCCTGTTGGTGTAATGGTCAGGCGTCCCAATACTTTATAGTGTACATCCTTGTCAGACTTTCTTTTTGGATTTCACTCTGCACTTGGTTCTGTCTTGGTCAGAACCTGATAGATGCCTGATGCCGTGGGCCAACCTCTGGTCCTGATGCTGTACATCAGCATTAGCAGAAATCTTCAGTGTAGCACTGGTTTGTGAGCTTGTCCTTCTCAATAACTATAAATAAATCCCATAATAACGTCTTTATCCGACGCAGAGTCCCGCGTTCTTCCCTCAGACTGGACTTTTGTCCCGCAAGTGGATCATTCTTTTCTGGGCTCGCCTTCCCCCCGCAGTGTCCGTTAATAACTGAGACAAAAGGTTTAATGCGAACTCGGGTTAATCCTTTAATCTGTGTTCCCTCATTAACTCTAAATTAGTCATTTTTTTGCGCGCTGATGACTAAGAGTCTTTATTATTTATTTCCGAATATTGTTCCACACAATAAAAGGCATGTTGATGAGGAACTGTTTGTAACACTTTGTGACATATTGTTTTCTGTAAAATGGGATGTTTGCTGCCTTCAGAATGCTTCTGTAATCGTTTTTAGCAGTGCTAATGTACTTTAGTGCATGACGGCGAGTTGAGCAGTGTCAGAAACCACATTAGCGAGTCTGTTAGAGATGACCAAACCTCTCCTCACACTTTGAGGAGAGTGTGAGGCTCAAGGCCTGCAGTTAGCACCATGCTAATTGGCGAGGTTCAAGTTTTCAGCACTGATTTGCTATGTTGGCCCTTGTTGCTCCATGAGCAAACTTGGGACACTCGGTTGACCACATTTGAGGGCTTCTGCTTCTGTTCTTGCTTGGTGTGTACGTGATCGAACTGTAGAACAACGTGAGCTCCTCGCGGGGCTCTGCGGTGTTAATGTGTGTGTGAGTGCACTTAGCCGATGCTAACAGCGTTGCAGGGCCGGGGTCTCTGAAGCTGAGGCTTTAATTCAATCTGGAATTGAACTGGACGCTCAGTAGGTCACCACTGTTCATCTGCATTAGGGGGTTTGTTTATGAGGATGAATGTGTGGGTGGGTGTATTTGCAAGCCTGTACTGGATTTTGTGTGTGTAAGTGGACTGTGCTGAGCACAGAACTCGTGTGGTTGCTGTTCATATCCCCAATCGCATCTTAGACCGTTAATTTATGCAAATGACTTGATTGCATAAATGCAGCTAATTAAATGTGTTACCAGTAAACTAAACTGTTAAAGTGTATGGAGACCTGACCATCACAATAACCTTTGAGCTTGTTGGGCATCCCAGTTCAAACCCAAGGGCATTTGAATGGATTTGCGCCCCCTAGGGGCTCTTCTAGGAAGGCTTCAGTCCAACCATTCAGTCTAAAGAACATTAGTGAGATCTGAAGGTCTGGCTCACAATTGATGTTACAGTTTGTCAGAATAACGCTTGTGTTTTGTTGTCAAGTTTTTCACAAAAGGAAAAACAAGGAACTTGGTGTAATGGTGCAACAGCAATAAGATAACAACTAGAATGCACTTCCACAAGAAAATGCAAAGTGTGATTGAACCTTGCCAACCACTGACGCTTGTGTCTGACAGACAGGGATGAAAGCAGGGGGTGTAGAGACAAACATCTCAGAGAATTAAAGACAAAACTCTGCTGGGTGACTTAAACCGTCACAGTACTGCACTTTAGTGTCCTTCAGGCTCAATATGAACACATTTCTCAGCCAGAAAAGGTGGAATTGGGCTAGCAGCTTGATAGCCATCTAGTAGCATGTCTTTCTTTTTATAACCGTCCTGAGCTTTCGTGTCTTAAAGGCTGTTTATGAGCTGCTGTGTTTTTAGCGTTCACAGAATTGACTTGTTGCTGCATGTTTGTCGCTTTGCAGCCACCATAGCTGTGGCATCACAAAGCTCGCTCTGAGACTCTCTCCCACTCGACCACGAAAATCGTGTCTTTAGACGATCAATACTCAGCCCCCAAGCAACCACTCAAAAAACTGTATGCACGCGCAATACAACCGATATCAGTGAACATTTTAGCTGGAACCATGCCAAAATTCCAAACAGGCTCCGACGAGAAGCGGTGCCAGAAAACAGAAGGAATAAAAGTAATAATACTTAAGAAGATCAGATTTAATAAAATTAATTAATTATAAATGTGATAAAAAATCGAATTAAACAAACTATAAATGTAAGCCGGTGACTGTGCACAGCTGGGAGTCCTGGAATGCAAAGTTTGTCTGAGATTTCCTGTGTCTTGTCGATGAGTCCAATTTTACATGGAAAGAAACTTCTCGCCAAAGGAAGAATTTTGATCCTGATAGAACTATTAGTTTTAAGTCTTGGGAGGTGATGGTTCGCAGGAATCGGAAAGACACTGCAGTGACCACTGGGCTGGTGTTTCTGGGTTGTTGTCAGGGATCTGGGTTTCCTCTACCCCAAACTCACCAAACCAAGTCTTTATGAAGCTTGTTTTATGTATAGTCCTGCTGGTGCGGTGCAGTACAATTGCGTAAAATCTTTGTGTTCACTGAAACTAAAAGTTCCAAACCTTGAAAAACAGCCGCAGCCCATTATTCCTCCTCCACCAAACTTTCCTGTTAGCACTGTACATTCTGGGAGGTCGAGATCTCCTGAACTCCTCCAAACCCAGGCTCCACCAGGCTGCCATGTGGTGAACCAAGTCCAGAGGCAATATGCTTTACAGCATTCCAGCTGATGCTTGGCATTTTACACAGTAATCTTAGGCTTGTGTCATGGCAACTGATTTTTTTTAAGCTGCTGAGGAACAGTTATTGTGATGTTGGTTCCAGAAACGGTTTGGAGCTCTCTAGTGAGGAATGCAGCAGAGGACAGGCTGCTGTGCTTCTCAGCACAAACTGTGCTGATTCTTCTGACAGTCTTTGTCTAAGGAGGTTACACGGTACGTGCATGATTTTATACACCTAAATAAAAGCAATTTTCGACTCATTTATCCCCTCAAAGGTCTCTTAAGCTCCCTGGCCACAGTTCTGTCCTTCTGAAGTCCAGGATAAGGCTCAGAGGAACCTGGCTTCTGAAGGGCTTTGTCTCTCTCGGCTCCTCTTCAGCTGTCCCTGATCAGGGGAGGAGCCCCGACCCTGTTTTCTCTGGAGCACTCCACCTCTCCGCTGCCGCGGTGCACTCGGGCGGAAGTGTTTAGTAGAGCGGTGTGCTGTAGAGGAGGAGAGGAACGAGGGAGGCCGGAAGAGAAGAAACAGGCATTGAAGTGATGGAAGGAGGAGAGCGGAGGAGTGTATGCTGTCCAGTGATTGATCTCGCCGCAGGCTGAATCAAATCCAGCTCAGTTTAATTCTGAGAGAGGAACTGAGATGAGACCAGTCAGCAACACATACACACACACACACACACACACACTCACCCTGTTTCCAAGTCGTTCCGCTCGGACGCGCAGGTTTATCTTTCTTCTGCAGATGAAAAAGTGACAGCTGCCCGTCAGCTCACACTCAAACGAACACACACACACACACACACACTTACTTTCCTGGAGCTCTGTTTCTGATCCCTCGTGTGGAGAATGCACTACTGGCTCTGTTTTAAAGAGTGACGACCCCCCGCTGGCTTCAAACCCACCCACAGGTCAAGTTTGAAGAATGTTCAGAAAGGAGACAGACTCTTGGGACCGGCAGGGGGCTGAGGGGGGTAGTTGGAGGGGGGTACTATGATGCAAAAGAGAGAGGTTTGGTAATGCGGCACACACACAGAATGAGACTCAGAAATACAAAGGGATGGAGGGAATGAGTGTGGAGAGCTGAGGACTGGAGAACAGTGGAGGGAACAGTGGAGGGAACAGTGGAGGGAACAGTGGAGGGAACAGTGGAGGGAACAGTGGAGGGAACAGTGGAGGGAGGTTAGCATTAGAGCAGCAGTGGTGATTTCTTCTGATCGGTGTTTTTGTGTTTTTTCCGGATGTTTGGTGTGATTTGCTGCACTGGTTTAACAACTGAGCATGACATGGCCATTGATAAAGTAGATTAAAGAGATACATGGGAGTCCTGAACATGGAAGAAGAGGGTAAATTGTGGTCCTGACCATTGATGAATGGGGTTAAAAGGATAAATGAGGTCTTAACCATTGATGAAGGGGGTAAATGGGGCTCCTGACTGTTGAGGAAGAGAGTCAAATAGTGGGTCCTCAGCATTGATGAAGGGGTAAATGGGGGTATTGACATTTACATTTACGGCATTTATCAGACGCTTTTATCCAAAGCAACTTCCGTTTCCTAACTACAGGGGGCAGTCTCTCTGGAGCAACTTTGGGTTAAGGGTCTTGCTCAGGGACCCAGTGGTTGTATGCTGAAGGTAGGATTCGAACCCATGACCCCTTGGTCCAGAGGTAAGTATCCAATTCACTGAGCTTCCACAACCCATACTGTTGATGAATGGGGTAAAATGGGTAAATGAGGGTCCTGGTTATTAATGAAGGGGGTAAAATAGGCAAATGTTGGTCTTGACTATTGATGAAGGGGGTAAAATGAGTAAATGAGGGTCCGGATTATTGATGAAGGGAGTAAAAGGGGTAAATGGGGGTCTTGACTATTGATGAAGGGAGTAAAAGGGGTAAATGGGGCTCTTGACTATTGATGAAGGGGGAAATCGACTCTCGTATCTTTAGTGGAGCTGAAAAACTGGACAGTGGGTGGAGATTTGGACCAGGAGGTCCTACAGAAGGGGCTCGTTAGAGTCTATGAATATTGTTTATCTGTTTTATCCTTGATGGTTCTGGATGGCTGTCGGATCGCTGGTCTTCGTTCTTGTACAGTAGGAATACAAACAGAAGTGGATTTGTGTTTTGAACATCCGAAAAGCCAATTACTGTCTTAATTGTATCCTGACGGTCCGACACTCGTCTCGTTTCCCGAATCAGACGTGTGCCACGTTTCTCCCGATCGTGGGAGACGTCGTCCCAGCTGTTTCCCTTTTCGGGGTCCAGCTGTTCCTGCAGGAGCCTCTGGTCCTGTTTACTCTTCATGCAAATGAGCTGTTTTACGGCTTTTTAAGCGTCTCGTCCCGTCCCTGTTGTTGTTTATGGGACTGTCAGAGTGCAGAACCGCGTGTTCCTCGCCAGCGTCTGATTTCTGAAACTCACAGCCTGCCTGACTCTCCCCGTCACCCCTGATCGGACCGAAAGGATAAAAGAAGCCGGCGAAGAGTCCTGACGGTTCGTCACGGTCCACGCCGGGTTTAAACTTCTGAAAATGTGTTCAAGTTCTGTCCAAAAGAAAAACATATTCTCTGAAATTTTAACTTTACAGGAGAAGATCTTAAAACTACAGTTCCTGTACTTTATCACAGCCTGCCAGAATCACTGTGTGGTTCATATGAACATTACAGAGCTTTATAAACCATTATAGAACATTTACAAAGGCTTATAAAGCTTTATAGAACAGTGTACATCAGTATAGAACATTATAGAGTATTGTAGAGACTTATGGGGGAGGGGTAGATCGCATTATAGCACATAATGAAGCATTATAGAGGTTTATACACATAATAGAGTGTTTTAAATGAAATTACACTGTTATAAAATGTTTGATTTTATGTAAATAATAAGCTGAAACCTAATTAATGTTAAATGCTGCAGACCTTTAAATTACAGACCTGTTTTACTAAAACACCTGTGTGTGTGTGTGTGTGTGTGAGTGTGAGTGAGTGTTAGATTCTTGCTACACTTACAGGCTGGTTTATTTATGATCCACACGTTGCATATCACACACATCTGAACAGTGTGATGCAATACACACTCCTCTGTGTGTGTGTGTGTGTGTGTGTTACTGCTGTTCTGTAAGTGAAAGTGCCTCAAGCAAGCCTTCTGCTATTGAGAGAGTTAAACACACACACACACACACACACACACTCTAACTAAACCCTGCCTCTGTGTGTAATGTCTCCTATAAGGAATTCTGAGAGTGAGACAGACGGAGAGAGAGAGACAGACGGAGAGAGAGAGACAGACGGAGAGAGAGAGACAGACGGAGAGAGAGACACAGAGAGAGACACAGAGAGAGACACAGAGAGAGACACAGAGAGATTGACATACTTCATAGCTTTAGACAGTTTTGTGAAGTGGAGAAGAGAGGAGGAGAGTGGAAGTGTGTGAGAGAGAGAAATGAGAGTGGAGGAAGAAAGGCGACAGATAGAGGGAAAGATTAAGAATGCGAGAGAGAGTGGGAAGAGAAAGATGGAGAAGGAAGAGAAAGAGAGAAAAGAAAGGAGAAGAGGGAGAGAGTAAGAAGGAGAAAAAGGAAAAAGAGAGGGAGATGCGCAGAGAGAGACACTAAAGAGAGTGTGATAGAGAGGGTGGAGAGGGTAGAGAGAGAGAAACATGATGTGAGAAAGAGTCCCAGATTTGTGCGCGTGCGTGCGTGCATGCGTGTGTGTGTGTGTGTGTGTGTGTGTGTGTGTGTGTGTGTGTGACAGAGTGAAGTTTGAGTCTGCAGAGTGGCGCTGATATCTGGGTTAGAGAGAGAGAGAACAGAAAAAGAGTGAAATAATGAAATGAGAGATGGGAGGAGAGGGGGGGGGCGAGAGAGGTTCAGGGTCTGAAGGGCAGTGGGAGACACTGCAGACACAAACCAATTAGAAAGAGAACGACAGCAGAGAGGTGTAAAGGACTGGAGCAGGGCTGGACTGGGACAAAAAATCTTACCAGGCATTTTGAGACCGGCCCACCCGGGTGTGTGGTGTGGGTTTGCTAACGGGATTCCGCACCGGCCCAAATTTACCATCGGCCCACTGGGCAAATGCCTGGTATGCCCAATGGCCAGTCCAGCACTGGACTGAAGAGAGAGAGAGACAGACAGAGAGAAAGAAAAAAAGATAGAGAGATGAATAGTTTGGACATGTCTTCCATTAAGTGGGTCCTGTGTGGAATGTTTTCATTTTAGAGTCTATCTCTCTCTCTCTCTCTCTCTCTTTCTCTCTCT
>JBBPCY010073819.1:0-10068 GCA_037974405.1 Brachyalestes nurse | reverse complement strand
TGTGACATAACAAATGTACTCCTTTGATTTTCAGTAGGATGTGGGTGATGAAACACTACTGATTCTCCTTTTTTGTCACTGTAGGCTGGAGCAGACGATGTGCACAGCCTGTACAAGTGCATGCTTGTTCAAAACTTGAAACTGAGAAGCTCGAGCATGAAAAGAAGGTATTGCTGTACGTTCACCAGTCTTTCATCAATATATGTGTGCATTACAAAATGTTCACTTTCCAAGACATGACAAAGCGTCAGTGTGTTCATAGTCTGTATCTTTTTTTAAGTGAACAACTGCTGTGTGACGGCCTCTATCACAGCAGCCCTGTGGGGTGGTTAAGGGTCAAAGGGTCAACAATATCAGGGGGCACAGGCATCAGGACCAGGGTCTTTTCCCTTCTGATGGTGGTGATGTTGTGTAGAACCACACATGCTGCCTCCACCTGGCAGGCCCTCACTGGTCATCTAAGGATTGAAAGTCATTAGCTTATTTTGCTATTGAGATAAGATCAATCTTTATTGTCATTGCCACTTTTTCAAGGAAAAATGAAAGTTAAGGTGCAGTCGACTCAGTGTGAGGCATATAGTTAAAGACAGGAATAAAATAAGACAGAGTTAAATAAAAAACATTGTAATAGTAGTGTCACACGCACCGGGTCGTGTGACGTCACTAGGCACCAGCAGTTTCTCTACCTGTCTGAGTGCGTGTGAGAACGCGGATTTCCTGGTGGAAATTTCTACTTCTCTTGGAGCGTTCTCAGAATAACTGCGTGGTTTCCTGCTCACTTGTGTGTATCCGTGTTTGGATTTTCCACTACGCTACACAGGGACTCAGTCAGTAATTTCTTGTCCTGTCTCCGTGACAAGTAGTATGATATACAAATTGCACACTGCACACTGTGCAGTGGTATTGCACATTATGGAGACATTGGAGACATTGCACATTATTGTAACATCAAAGTCATGTTACTATAAGACAATCCTGAATAAAAGTTGTGCCACATTGTCAAACAAGGACATCATTTACATCAGGGTAGACCAGCAGCCTGTGGGGGAGAGAAAACGACTGAAAACTTGATAGTACATTAATGCCATAACCAATATGGATTTAAGGATGAGCCTAACAAAATACAAATCACCATGTTCAGGCACATTTCACTGTGTATTGTAACTTGTATAGTTATGCATGTGAATCTTGAATCTTGAATCATCAGGATCCATTAAGTGGAGAGAAATCCAATAAGTTTGGGGACATTGTATTCATTTAATAAAAATCACAATAAAGATTCTCGGTCTCTAAAACCCTCACTCTGCGGAGAGAGAAAATCACAATTCAGGCACCGAGGTCCTGCGGTTCTTCCTGGCACGCCATTGGCTGCAGAGAAGTGGTGTGTGGAGGGGAGGGGCTTGCGGGGGGTGGGTTCATGCTAAAATGTGAGTTAAGTAAGAACATAATCTGGTCGGAATATGATTAACCCACTGCGTCAGTTGCCATGACAACATACCTAGTGCTAGACCTGTTCACCTTTCCTAGTATAGGTTAGTCATGAAGTTACTCTGGAACGTAGTGTGATAAGTCAGTAATTGAACTTCGTAGTACAGGCCCAAGGTTTGAAGAGTCAGAGTATTTGTAAAGCTTTGAAATTTGCACCATCTGACATTTACTAATGACAGCTGTTGCCATGCATCAGATCTAATGAGCTGCTTAAGGTCTGAAACCTTGTAAAAATAATCTGCGATTTTGGAACTCTTAGGGTGCCCAAACTTTTGCACAGTGCCATGGTAATGTTTTTTTTTTCATTTTTGAAAAAAACCTTTGCAAACATTTGCATAAGACTGTACTTCTGCCATACTTTGCCACCCCTCAAAAATTACTGCCCCTCTCTTGCCACCACATAAATATTTTTCTAGATCCGCCCCTGTCTCCAAGCTTCTTGAAGGACATTCCAAAGCTGTTCTCTGGGTGTCTCTGTCTTTTGTTCTGTTCTCTGCCCAAATGATCCACACTGCTTCAGTAATATTGAGATCTGGGCTTTGGGTGTCGATCCAAGCTTCCTCATATAGTGTAAACTTTTTTTCCCAAAAATGTGGCTCTTCACAGAAACTCTGCATCCAACCTATTTAATTTAACTTAAGCTACTAATTTTAGAACTGCCACTCACAACTGTTTTTGTAATTGACTAATTGGGTTCTAATGCAGCGATTAATAAAGTTTAAACCCCTCCTGCATCAAAACATTTGTACTGGACTCTGGGTTCGTTTATTTTTTCTCCTCATACTTCTGTGGTATGGTTTACTGATAATGTCTGTGTTTTATAAAGACGCTTCACGTCACTGCAGATTCTGATCACATCACACACACTGGTCATGCAGGAATTATAAAAAGGAAAAAATTTTTGTCCATCTGTCTTTTCTATATTTTAGAGCTGTTAAGAATCAACACAATCAGCAAAAACTACTGATAAATACTGACATTAAGTCAGTGTCGACACTGAGATATAAAATTGCAACAGGAATTTGAATTGTGTGTGTAAGTAAGAAATTAAAATTGATATTACAGAATGCATTGCTAATTTACTTTTTTTTCACAACAATATGTTTTCATAGCAATCTGAAAAAAAAATGTATGTTGATCTGCTTTATCTGCTGACACCCTGAATGTCTAATATTCCTCGGGTGAGTGCTGTTTTACACCTGGACAGGATGTGTGGCATAATGCCTCTCTCCCCACACAGCTTGCACGATGGGTCTTCTCTCATGCCCAGCTTTTGCTAGTTTGTTGCGGTTGGGATTGTGTCACACACCAACGTCAGTAGGAAGGAGATGCGGAATGGCTCCAGTCTCCAGGTCCGCCCAGCTGATTTTCCTCTTGGGAAGGTCCCATTTGGTCCATGGTCCTTGAGACGCTAGCTCCGCTGCCCTTGACCTTCGTCCTTCCTCTTCCAGGTTCCGTATCACCTCTTTAAACATTTCTCTTCTGTCACTGGTTCCTGCTTTTCCCCACTGTTGGAAAAGGGAGGTTCCAAGTCCCTGTCTACCTGTGCATGGCGCTCCAGTGATGTCACATAGCTTCAGCATGCTCTCTCTTGTGCAACAGATGAGTCAGCTGCCCATTTTCATCCTGATCTTGTGATGACACGTGCATGTCTTGCATCCTGGGAGTCTCTGAATGTCATTACGACTCTGCACTTTGCAACTTTAAATTCCTCTACCACAGATGACAGAGGAAGTTGGAGCTGACCTGATCTTATGTAAAGGCCAACTGCAGTGAAGCTTGGAGGTATTCCCAACCACTTGTGGAGTTACTTATTGATCTTCCTCTCGAGTCCTTCAACGCATGTAATTAGGACTTCATACACAGTCAGCGGCCACATGTGTCTTGGCAACAGTCCGTGTTGATAGAGCCATGCTTTAAACTTCCCCGGGAACCCTGATTTTTTAATCCTCCTCAGCCATTCCTCCATCTGCTTCTCCGTACTGACGATATTGTTCCTGTCAGTAAATGAGTCATCAACCACTTTCCGAAGCACTTGATTGGATTCTCCTCTATCGTTGGATTCATTTCCTCTTGCACATGCAGCTTAAACACCGACCTGTTGGTCACTTAAACCTGTTGATAGTGATGTACATTCACTGTGGAGTCTCTGATTGTGTTTTGGGTGATCGTTTGCCCAGGCTTGTCATTGTCCATCAGTTCACACACCATGAGTCTCTGTTGAACATGGACACCTGAATCAGAAGAAAACAAGAATCAGCACAAAACCGACACCGTACTGCATATACACTGATACATATTGGTTTAAGGACACTAAGCACTGTGCAGAAGCATGAACAAATTCTCAGATAATTTCAGCCAGGAGCGTCCAAGACCGATTACAGCCTCAGTACAGTTCCTGTACACCCTTGATGGAAATTTAATGAAGATGATTGGGTTAGATTAGAATATAATAGTCGTTATTGTCACCGTTGCAGGAACAATAAAAAAACAGTTTGGCTGCTCTTCATGGCAGCATAATAATTAAGAAAATAAATAAGCAATGAAATGTTTTCAGTATTGAGGTTTGAGGATGACCCCTCCAGATTCACGACACTAAATAACACGACTAAGTACAGCTAGACCACCTCTGACATTCAGATAATCTGCATGTTAACCAAACCTAATTTGGAGCTTTGAGGAGTTCTGTAAGATCCACTGTTTTCTTTGTCTGGTTTTAAATGGAGTCAGGTTCTTTTTGTAGGGAAGGAGGATGGTGCCCTCTGTCCCTGCACTTAACCTCAATATATATATATATATATATATCGGAGGACACAGAGTCTGATAGACACAGACTGGACAGTAAGGGTAGGTCTGACTGCCAGTTGCGGTTCTAGACCAAATTTACCAGGGAAGCCAAGGTGGGGCAGTATTTTTTCAGGCGGGTACTTATGAGGACAAAACAGAGGGCTATATTCAGTAGTTTAATACATTAAGTGGATTTATTTGGAACGCAAACAAAATAAATTGAACATTAAACAATAAGGCTTACTATAAGACAAACAAAATATTTCACATACTGTATATGTGCACAATAAACCTTGAAATAAAGTTACTTTTTTGTACAGTAACACTTCTTTTTGTGCACAATAACCTTTTGTACAATTACATTTTTCTTTTGCTTTTCTTATTTTGTTTATATTGGTACGTATTTATTTTGTTATACAGTGACTTTTTACAGCATGAAATTTACATGTAGTCACATTTTCTGTTCCTGTTCTTTTCGGTTTCTGAAAAGAGAGAAAGTGGTTTATCAAACACAATGGTCTCTCATCCTCTAGCATTTACAACACAGTAGCCTGTAACACAAAAATTACAGTATTCTGCTTTCATGATTCCTTGCAAAATGGTCCACAAATACATCAAGGTTCAAAGCCTTGGTTCTTCTGGATTCAATGCTGAGCAGCCCCAGACGTTCATCAGTAATGGTGGACTGGAGGAAGGTTTTTATTAGTTTTAATGTGGAGAAACTCAGCTGACAAGTGGCGGAGCTCATTGGGAGAGCCACAGCTATTTTGCACAGTCTAAAGAACTCGTAAAAGACATGTTTGTACGGCTCAGTGAAACGGATCAACATGATCATGATCTTCATATCTCTCTCTCTACGCTTTGTTAACAGGGCCTAAAAATGACGGAATGTCCTTTTATTCTTTTCGTGGCTACTACATAGCCCTGACATCTGATGCTGTTCCCAGTGCTGTGAGAAAGCAATAAATTCTGTCTATCAGGTGAAAACTGTGATCCTATCTCATTATGGATGAAGCTTTTATTCATTTTTAATTCATTGTTAAAGGAAAATTATGAAGGGAAATAAAGAGAAAATCCTGGAAGGATTGAATTAAGTGCGTGTTAAATCAGTGGAACAGGATTTCATTGTTGTAGTGAACAAGAGCAAATATGTACAAACATTAATGCTACGAAGCTGAATTATTTTGCTAACCTCTATCTCTTTACTTCACTTATTTTACTTTAGTCAACTTTCACAATTTGCGCCTCTGGTCTTCTTTCTTCTTTCTCCTTTCCTCTTTTTCTTCCTGCGCTGCTGCTCAAACAGCTCCAGTCAAATCAGTGAGTGTGTAGCGCTCAAAGAAGTCTGTATGAAACGCAGCGTCGTTAATTATTATTATAAAAATTATAAGAATTTCTTATTATATAATAAGAAATTATTATCTCTGCAGCACAGGGGCCACAGCAGGGTCTGCAGGGGCACTGGCCCCTGTTGGTCCCTGTGTAAAACCACCTATGTTGACTGCACACAAGTTCCAAAAACATTCCACAAATAATCTCAGACAGAAAGGCCAATCAACTTGACACTGAAAGAGTGACAGTGACGCCTAGTGTTTAAAATCTGCACCTACACTTAAAAATGCAATATTCACTTGACATTTCCAACTATACTCACAAAGACTGAAATAATTGGGGTTTCAGCTGTAAGTTTAATTCAGTAAATACATTTTAACTTCATTTTCAGCTCAAGAAAGAAAGGAGACTTTGTTGGACGCCGCTTACAGCGAATTAAATTCAAACACTTTAAAGATGAGCTCTAGAAAAGAGCAAAGCAACACACTGTTAGTCTGTTTGAATGCAAAATATTCTGTATAAAAGGCACGTTTCCATGTGATTCGCTATTATATTATATTATATTATATTATATTATATTATATTATATTATATTATATTGTATTGTATTACATTATTATACGTGGTTCTACAGTCAGTGATGTATCTTGAACAGAGAGAGAAGTGAGCTACACTGAGGGAGGTTCTAGCCAGTGGAGGTAAAAGTAAGATTGTAACAGCAGTAGACTTTGAGGAAGTGAGTCTGTTTTCACAGCAGAAGACTGAAAGAACATCACTTGTTTGTTCCACAATGAAGAGAATACACGTTCTGCTGCTGGTTCTTTCGGTTCCGATCTCTGTTCTAGCAGGTAAGAGTCTTTTCTACCTGCACTGACAGTCAGAATGTGTGTTAGTTCAGGAGTCTGTCTACTGAATCCCATTTTCTCCTCCTACATGGTGTTTACTGGTTTAAACAGGAGTGTTTCTCTACCTGCTCCTGGTTTCTCTTCTTTTAAATTGATTTCGGCTCCTGCTCGGGTTCGCCGCGGGTGCGGGTCGGCTTTCTCCGGTTCTGGTCCGGGAGTTCTGGTTCCTCGGCGTGGTGTTATGCCGAAAAATGCATGTCTGCCGTAGATTGCATCCCTCTCTCGGGAGCGCGCACCACAGAAACAGCGAGCGGAAAGCTGTTTTTTTCACCTGTGTAAACTATCGTTTCTGTTTATATAAGCTCATAACATATAGGTAACATATTATACAACACTTTATGTGCCTGAATACAAATAAGAATAAATATGATAGATCGCGGTTCTAAAAACTTCAATCACATGTTATTGTCGATTTTGATCGTTCAGAGTAGCAGACATACATTTGGTGACACAACTGTTGTTACATTATAAGCGTGTATTACATGTGCAGTAACACTGGAATAAATGTGTTGCTCAAAAACTGCTGGGTCTTGGTAGAGTGTATGACTTAAACAGCATTGCACCACACAGATGACATTCACTGGTCTCCAAATTGTATAAAAACGTGCTTTATGCTGACAGACATTTTAATGTAATGGCAAAGCGATGTGATGATATGTTTTTCCAAGAAAATACATTGCCTCTTTAATGTACCCTCTCACATAAAAAGCATAAAAAACACTTACTTTAAAACACATTTATAATGGGAGCTACAGAGCCTTATCAACAACTGTGCTGCTAGAATATGCATACCCTGTTTAATCTGGCAGTATTGTAGCTACCTTCAGTGAATCTTGCAAAGCTTAGTTAAGATACTCTCAAATACAAATTACTAAAAGCACTTGATGATGAGAGTTACAGAAATTTTATAGGGATGCCTTTTTTGGCATCATGGTGCCAGAAAGGCATCCCCTATTGATTCTGGCTGTACTGTAGCTACAGTGATGAGACTTACACAGGTTAGTCAAGACACTCTTGAATACAAATTACTAAAAGCACTTGATGATGGGAGCAACACAAATGTCAAATTTAAAGGCACCTTGTTACCAGAAAAGGCATCCTCCATTTATTCTATTTGTACTGTAGCTACATCAGTGAAACTTTTAAGTCATGACACTTTAAACAGTTAAGTCATGACACTCTCAAATACTAAGTAATACAAGCACTTGATGATGGGAGCTACAGAAATACATAATTTATATGGATGATTTTTCTTCGGCACAGCACTGCCAGAAAAGGCACCCCCTAATTAAATTATCTTTATTGTAGCTACATCAGTAAAACGTGTGCCAGGTTTCTTAAAGTGCACATTTCAGACAATCTCACCTGCACCGCCAACACCTCCCTCACCATAAGAACTTAAAGGCGACTAAAACAGGAAAACCTCCCTTCCCCATCTTCACAGTGTTCCACAGGTGCACCATAGAGAACATCCTGACCAGCTCCATCTCTTTTGTGCTACAGCACTCCAGATGGAAAGAGCAGTAGAGCATCCCTCTCAAGGGTATCTCAGATTCACAACCTTCTGATCACAGGGGCAACTACCTAACTAACCACTAGGCTGCTGTCTACCTCTATTTTTGCACACTTAACTCCACTGCCAGAATACAGTATCTGACATAATACTGTTTTAATTTAAACTCACAGTAACTGTTTTTATTGACTGCACTAAATGTTCTCGTGCCCTGCTGTTTTGTTTTTCTTGTGATTTTCTAGCTCTCTCTCTTTACTCTCTGTGTATTTTGTCCTGTCTGAAGTTTAGTTTTGTGGTGTTTCTGTTTTCGTTCTTGTGTTGCACCATGGTTCTGGAGGAACGTTGTGCATGTGTTTCTGCTGGGGTTTGGCAGCCACACACAGACAAACCACACACTGTGTTCGGACAAACCGCACAAAGGTGTTCGGACAAAGCGCACACTGTGTTGGACGACGCTTTGATTCTAGAACTGCCAGTAATAATGACGTGAGTCTGTAGAGTTTAGTTGTACTTATGATTACGATTATAATTAGGTGTATTTATTAATTAGCATTTATTTATTTATTCAGTCCGTTTTATGGTCCAGTGAGAGAATATTCGGAGCAGTATGGACGGTACCTCTGTCCGGTTCAGTTCGATAGGTCTTTAATCCCAGCAGGAGTCCCGCTCGCTCCGGTTCAGTCGGCCCGCTTTCCGACGCTGAAAAAGGCATGCCTGCCGTAGATTGCATCCCTCTCTAGGGAGCGCGCACCACAGAAACAGCAAGTGGAAAGCTGTTTTTCAAGGTGTGAAAACTATCGTTTCTGTTTATGTAAGCTCATAAAATATAGGTAACATATTATACCACACTTGATTTGCCTAAATACAGATAAATTACAAATAACTCACTGGTCTCCAAACTGTGTAAAAACGTGCTTTATGCTGACAGACATTTAATGTAATGGCAAGGCGATGTGATGATATGTTTTTCCAAGGAAATACATTGCCTCTCAAATTTGGCTGCACTGTCATTACCCTCTCACATAAAAAGAATAGTAAAAAACACTTTATAATGGAAGCTACAGAGCCTTATCAACTATGCTGCTAGAATAGGCATCCCCTGTTTAATCCGGCAGTATTGCAGCTATACCTTCAGTGATTCTTGCAAACGTTAGTTCAGACACTCTCAAATACAAATGACTAAAAGCATTTAATGTGAGCTACAGAAATGAAAACTCCTTGCCAAAAATAGGCATACTTTCGTCCCAGGACTGGCTCAAAGCGGATTATTAAATTATGCGTGCATAAAAACACGGACAGTAGTAGACACAACTCTCCACACACCGGACTTTGACTATTTACAAGTTTTCATTTATATACAACACAAAGACAATAAAGACGTACAGATATTTACACATTTACAGTAATCACACACACTCGAGTGGGACTATAGACAGACAACACCAATGAAAAGAAAGAAAAAAAAGATCCCTAATCCTACCTAACAAACAACTCTAACTTTGACCAAAAATACACGGGTGGTGTCTGCCTCTACATAGTGTGTAACAGGTAGTTTCCTACGTGATGCGATGTGTAATGGATTTTAGACAATCAGACTATCTAAACTGTCCCAACCTAGAAGAAACGGAGGGAGATACGGGTTGCGAACACTGGACAGGGCTGCATTTCCCGATAACGATTGATCTTAGCGCTTAAGAGCGTTTTCTACGAGTCATTGTGCGTTTCTCAAAAATGCACTTAACACAATTGCACGTAGCCCTGCTTTAAGTGCTACCTATGAGTCGCTATCCGTTGGTCAAGTGCTGAAATGTCACGCTGTAGAATGGCGTGTCATTGTTGCACGTGCTGTCATAGCAATCAAATTTTTTATTTCCGTTTATTCTTCTACTTGTGTGAATGTATATTCAACTCGAATAACACAAAAAGTCCTGTATTTTTTATTGAGCGAGTTTAAAAACATAAATTAACTGTAAATGTCGTACTGTCTTGCTCCAATCTCGCATAAAACAAATTCTAACAGTCCTTGCCGGAAATGACATCAGC
>JBBPCY010073818.1:0-10071 GCA_037974405.1 Brachyalestes nurse | reverse complement strand
TTGTGGACCGGTGGAAATACTTTAATAATCGCCCAAAAGTTAAGTTAAATCACTAGAAGTTAAGTTAAAATCACTAGCAGCTACAGCAACTCCTAACAGATGTGGTCCTCTGCCCTCACTGCCAGTACGCCGCTGCCTATTTGGATGATGTAGTCATCCACTGGGCCACTTGGGAAGTCCACTTAATCCATGTACATCGGGTCCAGAGGGAGCTCTGCTGGGCGGGGCTCACTGCTGATCCATGTGCCAAGTGCCACCTGGGGTTGATGGAGGTGCAGTACCTGGGATAACGAATCAGGCAAAGCCTATTAGACCCCCAAGAAAACACAGTCGAGGCAGGTTATTATATATATTATATATATAGACAGACAGATAAACAGACTGCTAATAACAGATAGACTGCTAATTGCATAACATTAATGTTTTTGCTTGCAGGTGGATAAGTTAGTTTGTAAAGCTGTTGCTTTTTCTGCATTTAGAATATCACAGACAATATAAAGGTACAATAATAATAATAAATTGTTAGGAGACGCCAAGCAGCTGCTTATCCACTTATTCCTTATTATTGGTGCTGATTTTAAAAAAGGAAGAAATAGAAAAGCTTGTACAATTTTCAGCTGCCATTCACCATCTTTAACAACATCCTTGGTCAGTTACAAAAACTAAAAGAAACTGGCCAATTGTGAGGTAAAAATAACACTTATATAAGTGGACTTCAGAAGAAAGAAACAAAACAGAAAAAATGTGCAAATAGGCTCTTATAAATAAAACATGCAGCACCTGAGCTCACATAGAAACAGTGCAGGAAAGGAAATCAGGGGATGGAGATCTACCATTGGTATCTCAGGAGCTGCAGTGCTTAGGCTTTTGTGCTGGCATCAGTTCAGACACAGTGAAAACACTATAGCAGTTATTAAATTGAACCCGGTTCAATCTGGTTTATTTTGTAAATCAATTGTATGGCTGGGTCCCAGTTACATTAAACCTTCTATCTTCCAGTAACTTACCCACTGCATGGCTCATTTTCAGGCAAGTCTTGCTGACCCTGGAAAAGTGTGGATCAGAAAAGCTTTCAAACGACTCTCTTTCACTTTCCCCCTCTTTCTCTCACATTCTGTTGTTTTTTAAGTCTTCCCAGAATGCTTTCCATTACATGAACTTTTAGTCGTCCTTTTCCTCTTATGAAAATTTCACCAGAGTTAATGATAGGACTTTTGCATGATTAAAAAAAAGCACTTGCATGAGAGAAGCTCGTTTAGCATGTGCATGCTTGCTTTCTGGACCCGAGTGATGTGCATAAACATTGAGGGTGAATTAATAAAATTAGCATCACACAGACACACACACACACACACACACACACACACATAAGTTAATAAGACAGGAGCAGGCCTGAGCTCAAATGACACTGGAGACTCGCTTAAACTGGCTAATTACAGTAGCCACACTGGCAGCTCCAGCCAAGCGCCTCAGCCTCCTGAAGCCTGGATGAGGGTCTAGCAGGCACCCTGGGGGTCCACATGCTTACAGCCGCCTGACGTGAGGGGTTGGGGCCAGTATCTAAGGAAATTACCCATGTCAGCTCTACTGCTACTGGAATAATCTCAAGGGATTTGTGCTGTAGAAATATCTAGAGTCATACATAGTTTATTTTTTAAACAAAAGGCAAAGTTTTGCCAGTTAAAAGTTTGAGGAGATCTTGCTTTTCAAAATGTTTTGATTGAAATGATATTGATACTTCACTTGAACTCTCCTATATAACAGTAACATATCCACAAGATAAATGTGCTATGCCAAATGTCATATGGTAAAATTATTACAACTGACTTAAAACAAGCATGAGCTGTTATGACATTAAACATTGTAGTATTTGTCATAACAACTACCAGTAATGGTAACAAGACAGTGTTATGTTAGTAGACATCATTTGCAACAACAATTAATTGGACTGATTCTGTACTAAAATAAATAGGCATGAATAGAATGTTGTTTGGATCTTGCCATTTTCTTTGTGAAAACTGCAAAATTTGATAAATGTATGCTACTAATAGCAAAATCAATGCATACATACAAAATATCTGCTATGGCTTGTAAATGAAATCTGCTTAATGATTATTTAGGCATTATTTGTTTCAATACTACTTTTGATATCTCTTACCAACTTCATAAGTGTCCACCTGCAGAATAAGAAGACGAGGACAACTTGGAGCGGACTTTTTAAATGAAATTACCTTGCCTGAGTTAATTAAGGAAACTCTAATGTAATCCCCTTTTAAAAACTGTAAGTGAATTGCATATAAACTAGCTGATAAACTACAGTGCATTGTCTTTAGGTGATGTTGCTGACTATGTAGCTCTGATACTTGCTAACAAACTAGATAGAAAGGTTTGGCAGGTAGCAGTAACAGATGGAATACTTTGTGTCATAAAGCCAGCCCACAGGTAGCCGACAAAAAAGAGCTGGTGATTCCTCACCTCAGACCCTGAGCCTCTGAATTTGCACATTTTCCCATATTTCCAGCACACCTGATCCACCTATTAACCGATTACCAAGTCGTTCTGTGTTGAAGTGAGTGTGTTAAAGTAGACACTTAATTTGACCACGGGTACCCATTTATTTGCATTAGATTTGCATTCTATTATACCATCAATATTACTTTGGAAAAAAAACTCTGAAGAAATGTATGGGTTGATCGGTGGCTCTGGACAGTAATTAAAATAGCTTTGTTTGAATCATGGCTATCTTGATTCCTGGTTCCCAACACTGTAAGGTAAGTGGATGGGTTTCGCTGCATCATTTTACATTAAACCATTCTGAATTAATTTGTGTACATGTCAGCAATTGAATTATGCAGCAATTTAGAAAAAAATAAATTTCTCTTCCAGATAGCATTGGCCAGTTGACGATATGTTATCTTCATGGGTAAAATAATTTGAGTAACTCTTTAAATTTGGTGCAACTTATTATTAGAGAGCATTAGAGTGCAAAATAACTCAACCTGTTTTATTATTACGCTATTATTCACTGCATACATATACTTCAATTGAGATATTTTTTCACTAATGTCAGCAATCATGTGATAAATTTAGAAATTTAGAATTTTAAGGAACAAGTGCAACTATAACAGCTTGGAAATCCAAGTCAGAGCTATTAAAGAGTGGAACCTCCTCAGTTCTTAACAATTATTATCCAATCAAAATTGGCTACATTTTTAAATCTATGATCAATTTTCAGAAAGAAGAGTTTTTATTTTGCTAATAATATTTTGTGATTTTTTCATTGGGCTTTAGAACTTCTCATGGTGCTACTACTGTGTAGTTATGATTAATTATCTTATTATTTCCTAGGATAGTAAGCAACACTGTGCTGCTTTATTTGTTTATCAGTCCGAGGCCTTGGACTCAGTAGACCAAGATTTACTATTGAACAAACTTAGAATTGTTGGTTTTGGCCATAAGGTGATTTTGACCTGTAAAAACTGTATTCTTGCAGCAGAGAGTTGTGTACAAAGATGCAGTTATATGCGCAAAAAAATACAGAACAGCAATACAGAATTGTGGCAGCAATATGGAACAGCAATAAATATGATTGTGCAGTTGTACAATTGTAGCCGCAACATAACAGGGAATGTGCAGTATAAAAATTGGAAGAGTATTTTAACAGGTAATAAAAGTCTAAGTTGTTCAAGTTCCATAGGGTGGGGGAGGGGGGTGTTGGTGGAGTGTGTGTGTTTTATGTGTGTGTGTATGGTGTGTGAGTGTGTGAGTGTGTGTGTGTGTGGGGTGAGGGGGTCAGTTTTTATGCTTCAGTTCCGGTTAAGGAGCCTGAGGGAAGAAACTGTTCCCCATTCTGGCAGTGGAGGCCCGTATGCTACAGAAACATTTTCCAGATAGGAGGAGAGAAAAGATAGTGTGTGAGGGGTGAGTGGGGTCTTCCACAATGCTGGTGGCTTTGTGGATGCAGTGTGTAGTGTAAATGTCTGTGACAGAGGGGAGAGAGACCCTGATGATCTCAGCTGTCCTCACAATCCTCTGTAGGGTCTTGCGATTCCTATACCAGGCTGTGATGATGTAGAGAATGCTCTCTATCGTCCCTCTGTAGAACATGGTGAGGATTGGGGTTGGAAGGTGCGCTAGCCTGTGTTTCCGCAGGAAATAGAGACACTGCTGGCCCTTCTTGGTGATGGAGCTGGTTTTGAGGGTCCAAGTGAGGTTCTCCATGAGGTGAACACCAAGGAATTCCAAGCTATCATATTATTTTGCATATCATTGGAGGAATCGTCTGGTGGAATCCTTGTAACTCCACTTTTGGTAGTTTTTTTCAGAAATCGAAACTATTGGTCAGTCTCCACCTGGGTCTGTAAACTTTAGAAATTATTAACCAATGAAAAGTGTTGAAAATAGTTTGGGATTAAATCTCTTACCTCCATTGGACACTACAGCTGTCGCCAAACCCTTGTAACTTCACCCCCTTGTCATCCAGAGGTGCTGCGCAGCAGAAGCCGTAAGAGAGCAATGACAATTACATTTGACAATCTCATAACTGTACACTACTTGTGATGTATATTATAAAGTGACTTTAATATTTATTTAATATTTTATTTACTATATAAAAAAATCTATTCATTGTCGTATTCAGTTAGGCCTAGCTGCTGTTTTTTACTCCTTTCTGGAAGATGGCACTCTTGAGCCAGTTAGTAGCTAAAAGAAGAAATTTAGTGAAGCTATGTATTTCAAAATTATCTCCTTGCAAGTAAAGTATAGCAACAACACAACTGAATACGTTTTTAAGAAAAGTATTTTGACTTAATTGGTCTTGAGATGTTGATGCAGAGGAGGAGTGCGAGTAAATGGCTAAGTGTGCAGGTTAAACATTTTCCTCTTATAACCATCAGGCTTCTGTTATGTTTATGTCAATTCAAGTTTTGAGCGAACAAAGGCTAATCAACCATGTTAGACAAGGCGTAGGCTTTAATAAAGTGTTGTAGTCTGTTAATTGATCTCGATACATAGAATGGTAGCCAACTAATTTACAGAGGCTCTGTCTAGATCAATAATGGCACAAACTCCTATGTCCATATTTGCAGGTCAAAATCCACGTAAATTGCAAAAATATTTTCAATACAACCTTACACACAGTTATATAATCACATCTTAAGATGTTATACCAATTTTGATGACACAGAATTCATCTATTTAGAATATACATAGAATATACATGAGTTTCCTGAAAAATAGCTTTGGACATATGAGGTTTCCGCCCGACAGTGACGATATGATGTGTTCAATATGTGATGAGCTTGTATGGCTGCTATCTTGGTCAAGACTCTCTTGTAAAAGAGATTTTAATAAAACATACATAAGAGGCTATTTAAATCCAGGACTAGCCTGTCTGGGAAACTGCCCTAGTAACTGCTGCTGTACCACTTTTGCTTACTTATTAAATTTTGGTCAGAAATAGTACAGTTACAAAATCAGCCAACAATACATAATCTAATCCAGGGTTTTTTTTCTCTCTTGTGTTTAGATTTACAGTAATCCCCCGCTTGTTCGTTGCGGTTTCAGTCTATCGAGGATTTTTTCTGTGAACTGAACAAATGATTGTTCACAGAAACTGCAGATATAAACAACTGCAGGTTGTTTATGTCTGAGCATGGCGGTTAGCAAGGCTATCCAATGCTACTAAATGGAATGAGTCCAGACATAAAGAACCCTGCACAAGGGGACATGGTGGACGAGGCCCGACGCTACAGCTTTTTTCGTGGCAATATATAATTTTTCATGCATTTTTGTGCTAAATTATTAAAAAATATATAACTGACTAATTTTGTAACATAAACATTAACGTAAATTCAGCTACATGTCCATATAAAAAATAACTATACTTTTTTTGGGACTGTCCACAGACCACGGGTCTTGGGATGGTGAAAGCTGCTGTACTCAGAGGTGGAAGGTTTGAAAGTAGCCAACGCTATTTATTTCTCCTTGCTGCTGATTGGCTGTTGCCCTTTGACGCATCCCTCGCTGTACTCAGAGGCGGGAGGTTTGAAAGTAGCCAATCCGAGAATGCTATTTATTTCTTCTTGCGTTTTGAGTGTTCTCGTGTTTTTTGTTTTGTTCTTCTTAAAGCCCTGTATTTTTATTACTGTGAACTAAATGATTTTATTCCTGTATTTACCCTGCTTGTACCAAACAAAACACGCATGCATGAATTACAGTACAGTCTAAATAGGGGTAATATCGTATTTTACGTTCTTCAGTGTACACTGTATGAAAACGAGTTTACCTTTACATTTTTTAAGGGTAATGTATTAAGCTGAGTTAAAATGAAATTAAAGTTTTTTAGGAGCATATATTTAGGATTTACACTATTAAAACTGGCACTTTTAGGCATTTTTTTACCATATCACAACATCGCTGTATTTTACTATACGCGGTGCTCTTGGAACATAACTGTATTTAGCTATTCAAGCTCTTTTAATTGTGTAGGACTTCAGACACTAGTTTGTCAGATTGACTGCCAACATACTTAGGAACTGGCAATGAAATCAACCAACTACATTTAGATTTTCAATGAGTGGGACCAATTTTGTGAAGGCAAATGTCACTATAGGTCATCTGGGCCTTTAGGCCTGATTGTTAATATGAATGGCAGTCTAATCAGTGGGTTTCTATCAAATGGTAAGCAGCAGCAGCAAAGCTATCATTGGACTGATGGAGTCACTTGTTTATTGTCATTCATCCATATGCATGCAGTACACAGTGAAACGAAACAGCATGCCCCCAGGACCATGGTGCAACACAAGAACAGAAACAGAACACCACAAAACCACAAGTGCAGACAGGACAAAAGAGAGTGAAAGGAAAACACAAGAGCAACAAAACAACCAGACAGGAGAACAATTAGTGCAGCTGACAATAGCTACCATATTAGTCTGAATAAATACAGTATTATGACAGATACTGCATTCTAGCAGCAGAGAGTTGCATGTGCAGAACTGTAGAGCAGAGGTACACAGCAATAAATATAACTGTGCAAATATAGTGGCAGCAGGACAGAGAATGTGCAGTATAATAAATAGGAGGGTATTTACAGAGGCAGAATCTCCAAGATGGTGGTGCACTAATGAACAAAGCATATCTAACTTAACACTTGAACCAGAGAAGAAACAGGCGCAGATGATTCCAGATGATCGGTAGACTGGTGGTGCTGAATGCCGAGTGGTTGGAACACCTTTATCTAAGCACCTTGTATCTTTATACACTTTGCAGTCTATCACAGTAAACCGTTTGTTCCCATTCTCTCTCTTTTTCTCCCTCTGTCTCTCTGTGTTTTCCATTTGACTGTAGAGCAAAGCTTCTCCTGCTTAAAACGGGTCAAGTCATCCCCCCGTAACACAATGGGACAGGATTGTTTGAGCAACCTTGCTCTCCTGCCCATTGAAGGGAAGTCCATGGAAAAGATGGCAATTGGTACAACAGGATCACATTTTCTGCAAAAGGAACAGAGGGTAGAATTTATGTACAAATAACATGACAAGTTCTATGATGTAGGCCTAAAATTAGTTTCTGAAGTTTGAAAGACTAGCAGCTGCCGCTGTTACTTAGGTTATAATTACCTAGCTTTATAATTAAACTGGACCCCGCGACAGGTATTGCTTGTTTCAGGGGCCGAGTAGCAGTGCTGTACTCATTCTTCAAAACAAACATGCACACAGTGGAGCCCATTTCAACCTACAGTCTTCAACCTACATCCATCATTTTCAAGCAATTATTCATACACTTACATCTCTTAAAGCCTGTCTGCACAGCGGCAACAGTTCACTGGCTGTACAGTAGTACGCGGCCTCTGTGGAAATACGTCTACTCTCCACGTTAATGGGAAAAGATGTGTTATCCTGTCATCTTTGTCCAAGTGATTCCTCATTACTATTGGCTAATGATGACATGAATCCTGTAATATTCTCTTTGTGTGAGTTAAGCAGCCCTAACACAACCTACATTAACACTATCAAGGTTCTATGACGTGTTAAATCAGGACCCTGGCAAAAGGGGTAACTACCCGTCAACACTTCACATTTATCCTCCTCTGGTCTCTCTCCGGGAAGCTATTCTCATCTTTTGTCCAAACATTACAAATCTAATGGCAGTATTTCAACAAAAAATATAGCGTAAAGAAAGAAATCTCCATTATACATTTTAAAAAGGTGTGATGAATTACAGGAACACTTTAGTTCTTCACTTACTATTTCAGTGGCTCTGAAGAGTTATTATACTATTATACCTCACTGCTCAGTAAAAGCCTCTATTTTAGAAAGCGGAGGAGTGGAGAAGCTTTTTTGATGACCCTCAGACCTCTAACCTTCGGTCTGAGCATCGTGGTATGAATTACTCCTCTTTTCCACTCACCTTTAGATTTATTTTCTTGCAAATGTCCCCCTATCTGTTAATACAGCATTAACCCTTCTGCCTCTTGTGCTGAACCTCATCTATGATCACATGCACTGCTGTTTCTCTCTCTTTGAAACAGTCAGGGCTTGGAGTAGTACATCAGAGTTATGCCAAAGTGAAAGGATGAAGTATTGCCATCTACTGAAGATTCCAATTGTTGTTGTTTTGCTACACATTACATGATGATGAACCAGTGTGCATTTGCCTCATTGAAGGGTAAATAACACAAGCAAAGATTAATTTATTGCAATAGAATTTCATATTGAACTTGAATGTCTTCTTACAGTGTCATAGTGGAATATTGCTAACATGTACTGTTAGTAGCTAATAAAGTAAAATTATGTTGTAACAAAGTGACTATACTGTGAATTAATATATTTGCCCAAGAGGCAGTAGGTGTTAACAGTACTCATGATTACAGTTTCTTTATAACTGCAAATTGCCAGTACAGAAAAGTTGGTGGGGAAATTATGATTCTTCAATAATTATGAAATTATGAGAGCAACAGTGTCAAAAATCACTTTTTAAAACTTGTTAACAGTCTTGTTGCTTTGGGGTAGAAACTGTCCCAAATCCTGGGGTGTGTCATTTGATGGTCTAGAATCATTTACCAGAGGGCAGGAAAGAGAAAACTCCTAGAGCAGCATAACTGGGGTCTTTCATTTTGCTGCCTGCTTTCCTGAGGCAGTGTGTGGTGTACTTGTCTTGGACGGCTGGAAGCTACAAGCTAGTGATTATTAGAGCTTTCCTGATCTGTGCCAAATAGCAGCCACACTAGGACATAATACATCCAGTCAGGATGCATCTGTAGACGTTGCGCCACACTGTAGTCAATGCCCAAGCTTTTCTCAGACACCTGAGTAAATGAAGGCTTTTCTGGGACTTCTTGATGACACCTACAGTGTATTCTATGAAGTTGAGGTCATGAGTGAGCGTGCCCCCTAGAAATCTAAAGCTTGCCCCTCTCCACAGCATTTCCTTAAATGTCACTGGGGGCATGTGCTACACCTTGTCTCATAATGTCAATGACCCGGGGTCTCATTTATAACCGTTGCATACGCACAAAATGCCTCCTCCTACGCATACGTTGTGATCTACAAAAATAAAAGTTGACGGCAGAATGTGCACATATGTACGCAAACTCTGATCCATGCGTGCAAACATTTTGGGGAAAAACCGCTGGTGAAGGTAAGAAGAAACGTGAGTGTCATTAGAACATATATTAGTTGTGCTAGTGAGTAATATTTAATTTCACTTATTTATTTAATTTCACATATGTGAATAAATATATAAGTAAAATATATAATTTGACTAAAATCTTAACTTAATCTTCATTTTTAACCTATGCACTGCAGCTGTAGAAATATAAATGGATAAGTGGTGGCTGTGATTATCATGATCATTTGGACACGGTGTGAAACAATCAGTCTGATTGCTGAAAACCAGAGGTGGGCAGTACATTTACTTGAGTACTGTACTTAAGTACAGTTTTTGAGTATTTGTACTTTACTTGAGTAGTCTTTTTGGAACTCTTTTGGAAACTTACAACTTTCACTTCACTACATTTGAAAGACAAAACTGTACTTTTTACTTCACTACATTTCTATCAAGGTTCTCGTT
>JBBPCY010073817.1:0-10071 GCA_037974405.1 Brachyalestes nurse | reverse complement strand
CACACACACTCACTGCTCCCTCACACACACACACACACACATACACACAAGCTGACTACCACACACACTAGAGCTTTAACACACACACACACCAGAGCTTCAACACAGACACAGACACGCACACAAACACACACACACATACACACAAGCTGACTACCACACACACCAGAGCTTTAACACACACAAACACACACACTGATGGTTCTCCGCTGCAGGGTCCCACAGTTGGATTCCAAGCTTGGAGCAGACTAAAAACTCAGAGTCTGAATTATTCACAGTCATTGTGAATGGAACCAGACGCCTGAGAGGTTTAATGCCTCTGAATGTTAAAGTGTTAAAGTGGCACACAAGTCAAAACAGTTCCCACTGGAAACTTACTTTTCAAAGTGTACACACGTTTTCAAATAAAACCCAGAACTGGTGGTTTTAGTAAATAAAATGGCTTTATTTGTGTTACAGACATCCCAGCCCCACCCCCACTGTAAAGAACCACCCAAAATGACTTTGTTTACATTTTCATGACTGAATTATGCTGAACTTTTAAAAATGAGTGGAATTCCCCTTTAGGAGTGAATCATTTAGATGTTTAAGTGAAAAGCCTGATAGAAGCAAATTACACCCTGAAATGTATTCGCTGGGATGCGTAACAGTTAAGGAGCTTAAGGAGCTCCAGAAAGATGGCAGAGATACCATTTATGGGGCTTCTGCATTGCATGGATGGACGGAAGTTTATTTATCTCCGAGGGGAAATTCAGAAAACTCAAAAGCAAACTCAAAACTACACACACTCATGGAGCTCCTTGGAATCAGGTAAACATATTTATTTTACTGTGCAAACCATGAACATTATTCAAAATGACTGGGAATTATTTCAGATTTGTTCAGTTCTTCTTTATTTTAACGCATTGAGTGGTAACTGAATATACTGGGCTTCTTCAAGGAGACATCAAATCAAAACGTATGGTTTAGTTATTTGAATTTATTCTGATTTTATATAATTTGGGTGAACAAATTATAACGAATAGCTTCACACACAGTTTGCTCAGATGGCCTAAGAGTATTACATAGTACTGTATGTATTGGACAATCAAATAAACTTACTTGTTGAAGGCCTGACGGGTGGCACTGTTACTCTCTCCGGGTGGGTTTCCCAGTCTGAGTGACAAGAACATAAATTGGTTGAAAAATTATAAAGAATACGTAGCAACTATTACAAATGTGTGGACAATCAAAGTACATTTATATATAAAGTCTGTTGCATAATGTATATATATAAATATGCATATACACACATATTTATGACTTATGAAGATCAAAACACATCTGCCTGACTTTAATACCATGTTCTCTCGTCTTTCACATTTTGTGAAAAAAAGTATTAAAGAGAAATTGGCCTCTGTGTCACGTCATATTTATACCCCAGAAACACAGGAAGCCATGGATTACTAATCAGAAGTTGCTAGACACTCAACTTAAAAAAGTAAAATGTTACAAACATTTCTTCAGTTACATTTATTTAATAGGAAGTGTTGGGGGTTAGGGTTAATCATTTTGGCACCGTGAGAAAAGAAAAAATTATTTCTTAATGATTGATTTTTTTAAGTGTGAGAATATGCTAGTGCAATAAAAAAATGTATTTAGTTTATTTATGGCACTAATAGTGGAGGGCGCTGTTTATATAGTTATAATCAGAGAACCCCCAGGCCCAGCACTGCACCTGTCCGTCAGGATGTCCAGCACCCTCTGAGTGGTGGTGAAGGAGCGGTAGGTGGAGAGGAAGATGGATATGAAGGACGAGTCCTCCATGGAGAAGGAGTGAAGGAGGTGAAGGACCAGCTTCTCCTCTGTCCCAGCCTTCACACACCTGGAGCGCTGGCCTGCGACCTGGGAGAAAAGGAGGCCGAGGGTCAGCAGGGGCTTTCTAGTGGGATGGCACCAAAATCACTGCAGTGGCAGAACATCATCTAGAACATTTCCTTCAGGTATCCCTAGTGATGCGCAGGCCGAGCCGTAACCCACAGATTGGCTGTGTTTGGGTCATCTTTGAGAAAAAAGCATCCTTAACAAAACATCCATAACAACACGTCCATAACAACACGTCCATAACAACACGTCCTTAACAACACGTCCTTAACAACACGTCCTTAACAACACGTCCTTAACAACACGTCCATAACAACACGTCCATAACAACACGTCCTTAACAACACGTCCATAACAACACGTCCTTAACAACACGTCCATAACAACATGTCCTTGGCAACATGTGGGTTTGAATCCCAGTGACATCACTGAGGTTCCCTCGAGTAAGGTACCGTCCCCACACACTGCTCCTCGGCGCCCCTCGTTGGTGGCAGCCCCCTGCTTCACTTGGTGAATGGGTTAAATACAGAGAAAAGAATTTCACACTGTGTGCTGTGGTTTGTTCACACGTGACTATAAGTGACCCGAGCTGTTATGGTCAGAACCAGATAAATGGTCTTCATTATGTGAACACCGGCCCATCAAATGGTGACCCAAAGTATCCAGCAGATAAATCCATATGCTGTTATCATTTACCAGATGTTTGAATGGTTTACCAGCTCCTTATTAAGATAAAGACAAGTCAAGGTCATTGTATTCACAAAAAAGTTTCTGCAGTTTCTTTTAAAAGTGGCACCACGGTCATGCTGGTGCATTTGTTCTGGTCCAACGTTTTAGGAAACCTAAGAAAAATGAATTATTCTGATATTTTTTGTGTCTCACGTGGATGTGTCACAATATCTGGATACCTGGGTATCAGTAATGTGGAGAGTGTGGCTTTACCTCTGTCAGTGCAGCGAGTGGTTTATTAACTTTGTCAGTGGCTGCAGAGTGGTTCATGGGGGATTAACCAGAGACCGGGGGGCATTAGTGCAGTGAGTGCTGGATTAACTTGTCGAAGGCTTCAGTGTGTGATATATTACCTGCTCCTGTGTTATCAGTTCAGTGAGGGGAGGGATTGGGTGAACCGGTGGGTGTCAGAGGGGCAGTAATGGGCGGATTATTACCTGGAGATTAGAGCCGCCATGCTGTGGCTTCACTGTCACCATGTAGATGATGCCATCCTCTTCCACCTCAGACACAGTGGACTGAGGAACAGACAGGAGGCCATTAACAAACAGCAACAGGAAAATAATAATAACAGTAATAGTAATTATAATACTGCTCATCAATTATAAAAACAATAACAGTAAATAGTCCACTCAAGTCTGTTCTGACTCCTGGCATCCACATGGAGCTTCTATTTGGGTCGTCATGCTTATTTACTCGTCTTAATTAATATTATATTATGAATATATTACAAGGACTATAATTTAGGTTTTAATATTATTATTAACATTAATGGTAAAGATACACTACTACTAATAATAACAGCTGTAGTAGTTGAGGAAGTAGCCTAATTCTTATACTACTACCACGTGATTAGTAACAACATGATTATCATTATTTTATTTTTATTAATATGAATTGCAATGATAGGAATAGTAGTAGGTTGTCACTGTAATACATAATGATAATACATTATGCATAATGTTTTATATACATAATATATACATACATATAATGATAATACATGAATGAAAATACTACTACTAATAATAATAATAATAATACAACAAATAGAGGCCTAAATGCAGTATTTATACCACTAATAATAATAACAACAACAACAATGCTAGAAGTAATATAACTAGGGATGCACTGAAATGATTTTTTTTTTTGGAGCGAAACTGAACACCGAAAATCAGGAAACACTTGGCCGAAAACCGAAACCGAAAACCGAAAACCGAAAACCGAAAAAAAAAAATATTATTATTATATTATTAAAAGGATAAATCTCTTACAAAACTATGAAAATATTTATTTAGCATTCAAACAATGCACAATATAAAATAAAATTTGAAATGATTAGCCTAAAAGCAAGATAGCTGAAATATTATGCAATTAAATATCTTCTCTCATAAAACTAGTGAATTCAAGTGCATTTTAATATTCTGAGCGAAGTGCATGAACAAAGTGCATTCAGAACAAAAGTTTTAAAAACTGTTGAAAGATAAAACAACATTCTCTGTCTCTCTTACTCTCTCTCTCTTTTCTGGAAAAGGACCCGAGACGGCCGTCCTGGACTTTTCCAGAACGCACAGATTGCCAGTCCGCCCCTGCTCTGCATGGCGATCGGGATGTTTTGATTTTATATGATAAATTAATCTCGATGTTGAGAAAGTCTTTGTGGATGCGCCCCCTCTAGAAATTACGGCATTACGCGCTTTACAAACGACTTTCATTGTGTCTTTCTTAGATATATCGAAATGCGCCCACACAGCAGACATGCTGACTCTTATCCAATCTGGCGTGTGCAGGCTGCGGTTGCATCATCATTGCGTTATCACTGTTTCGGTTGCGTAAAAAAAAAATTCGTCCGAAAGCAAAAATGCATTTTTTGCCAAATTTTCGGTGGCCGAATATTCGGTGAATCCCTCAAATATATATATATATATATTGAGAAGGTTGAGAAGAGTCTTGACACACGCTTTCCTCTTCTTTTGAGCAGCGGAGGCTCAAGACAATCCGTGCTTGAAGCCCTGAGAGATTTTTGGACAACGCACAGAGCCCTGACCTCAGCCCCATCCAAAACCTTTGGGATGAACTGGAATGGAGATTGTGAGCCAGGCCTTCTCTTCCAACTTCAGTGCCTGACCTCATAAATGCTCTAAAGAATAAATTGACACAAATTTCAAAAGAAGCAATTTCCTCTGGGATCAATAAAGTTTTCTGATTCTGATTCTGAAACACTCCAAAATCTTGTGGAAAGCCTTCCAAGAACAGTGCACCCACTCCATATTAAAGTTTATGTACTTGAATACAATGTCCTTAAAGTCCTTGCTGGTGTAATGGACAAGCGTTCCAGTACTTTTGTCCATATAGTGTAACACAGATGGTAACAGAGGGTGCCTGCTAGCAAGTGGGCCATTAATAAACAATGCAAAAGGGCTGCCTTTGATTTCAACAAGAGCTTCCTCAACAGATTCCCATAAATATGCATAGGGTGGAAAACAACTGAGTAATTGTTCTTTCTTACTGTACATTTATCTGTGCTAGTATACTACTGTACTGCACGATATTACTGAAAGTTAAAATGTTTAATTAATTACGCTAAAAAGGGGAAAAAAACAATCTATACTTTTTACATTTTCATTCTGACCTTTAAAGAGCTCATTACAAATCTCAAAGGCCAGGAATGTTTTGCCTGTCACCCAGTCGAGTTCCCATACATTTGAATTGATTGTGTTTATTAAAAACTCCAACCAAATTCATTTCAACTAATGGAGTGCACATCCACCTGAATGTATTTAGCTAAAAGTGTGTAAAAAATACTACAAAAGCATTTACATTATTTAATGTAAGTAAGGACAAATGGCTACAAGAACAAATAGGGGCGCTTAAACTGTGTACAAATTACACGTTGTGCCAGACTTTAAAGGATTTCCACTAAAAGTATTACTTGAATCCAAGAAATTGCCCCCTCATGCCTGAATGTTAACACAAAAGCACTTCCGTATTGTCTGCTATATCATTGCTTTTGCATTTTATCCGTCGCCACACAGGTTCCCAGCTGCATTAAAGAAGAGAAATCTGGGATTTGTCATTCCTCCCATCCGCTTCTTCTAATCCTCGTCTGCGTGCGCGTTCACCGCTCGTGAAGTTTACCCCCACTGCCGCTAATAGATGCTGCATCCTTTTCTAAGCCATGTGCAGAAGAGCAGGCCTCACCAAGGCTGGGCTTTGTCAGCTGACAGCAGCTTCCTGATGGAGGATGAGTCTCCGCAACAGGTTGAAATGAAAGTTCCACAGTAAACAGCCAAAGAGAAAACCTTTCTACAATCATACTGTATCATTTCATGACCAGTTTTCTGTAAGGAGCCTACACTATATGGACAAAAGTATTATGACACACCTCTTAATTACTGAATTCAGGTGGTCCTTTACTTCCAGCGAAGGCCAATCTTAATGCTTCAGCAGGCCAAGACATTCTAGGGTGTTTCTCCACCTTTTGCCCGTTGCATGCTCAGATAGGCTCCAGCACCCTCCATGACCTTGGTTAAGTTGTTCAGATAATGGATGGATATTAGCAAATTTTTTAAACAAAAAACGGTCATGAGGCCTAAAAATAGATTTTCCATTTCAAAATGACCACTTCCTGAACAGGCTAATACACTATAGATACACACTAGATTGAGATATATACTATATGGACAAAAGTTTTGGGACACACCTGTTTTTCAGGGTCTGGGCTAGGCCTCTTACTTCCAGTTAAGGGCAATCTTAATGCTTCAGCATAGCAAGACAATCTGGACTATGCCATGCTTCCAACTTTGTGGACACAGTTTGGGGAAGAACCTTTTGTATTCCAGTATGACTGCACCCCAGTGCATAAAACAAGGTCCATAAAAACATGGCTGGATGAGTTTGGTGTGGAAGGACTTGACTGCCTGCACAGAGCACTGATCACAACCCCACACAACACCTTTGGGATGAACTAGAACAGAGATTGCGAGCCAGACCTTCTCATCCAACATCAGCCACTGCTCTCTCACCCACATGCATGTGTTCATCTGGTCCATTCATTTATTCTTACTTGTGCTGTCTTCCTATGTAAGTTTTAAATATGTTTTGTTTTAAACTTTTTGATTACCTTTATGCAAGTGTAAGTGTAATTTTTTTACCTTATTGTATCTCCAATTCTATGTAAAGTGTCTTTGAGTACCTTTAAAAGTGCTCTATAAATAAAATGTAGTATTATTATTATTATTATTATTATTATTATTATTACTATCAGGGTCCGACCTCATTAATGCTCTACAGAATGAATGGGCACGCATTCGCACAGAAACACTGCAAAATCTTGTGGAAAGCTTGTTATAGCTGCAAAAAGGGGACCAGCTCCAAATTAAAGTCTATGTGTATGTTTGTTCAATGTTAGTAAAGGCCCTGTTTGTGTAATGGTCAGGCACTTCAATAATTTTGCACCTAGTGCTTAATCGATAGTTTTATTAAAAAATAAAAACATCAGCTACAATGGAGGGTCTTTACTCTGTGCTCCTTTGCTGTCCCCAAATGGGCCACACATACTTTAACCAGTTCCCTCCGGGATGAGTAAACTTTTCTGACTCGGATTCTGATTGTGATTCCGACTGTTTTTCCTTTCTAAATAAAACACAATATATGCAGGTTTGCCTTTTTGCAGTAAATATAAGCTTGTATAAGATACCAATGTGCATTATATTCAACTGGTATTTTCAATTATTTGAATATACAAGTCAAGGGCAAGGCTACTGTTTAACCTTATGTACATATCTCCTTGTAATGGGCAAAAATGGGATACTAATGGGATAGTAATAACTAGACTGGTTGTGTACTTAGAAAAAGCTCCACTACTATTACTGTTTAGATAGCCAACTTTCTCATTGAGAGCAGCACTTTTTTGGAACACAGCCCATCCACATACTCAACTGTAGAACTTGCTGCATATTTTAAACACAATTTAAAGCAGTGGCCAGTTGCCAATTAGGAATGTGAGCATGAATTTAAATTCAGGCATATCACTTTGCTTACTTGCCTGCATGCAAATTACTGCCTCTTTTTACTTTCGGTGTCTACTATTTTGTTTATTTGAATCATGTTTTTTTGTCTAGCATCATACTAAAGTTGAAAACCAGCCAGTTGGCTAACACTGGCACAGTGACCTTCGGGTGAATTAATTAGCATTTTGGTCGAAAATAATGCGGAATATATAAATAAACATAAATATACACTGTTAAAGCAGCCCTGTCCGCAGTCTAGATGAAGAGGAGCGTCTGCTTCTTTTACGAGAATGAACGTAAATGAAAAGATGCGTGGGAATAGGGCCCTTGCTGAACTGAAGCGAGTGCGGAGGCTGCTTGCTTGAACTCATTAGAGTGACTTGACTGCTCATTCACAATGAGTCACATACACTAGTGCTATTTGCTTGTTTGTTTTCGCAGACATAATACAGTTTCTGAATCACTGAGGTGTGTAAAAACCCCTCCGAACACACAGCAACTCTGACATCAGCTTATTTCCCCAGAAGAATCAACTTGACTGTATGCTAGTGGTCCTCTTTATTAGAAACCCCTTCCACTGGCTACTCACTTTAGTTGATAGACGCATTATTTTATACATATATTATACATTTAGTTGCACGTTTGGTGTACATTTAGGTGCACTGTTTAACTTAGCACTGAGGCACACTTTATTAGCTTCCTTCTACCCCACTCTTTGTTGGTTAGTAATGGCTGTGGTCTCAATCAGATTACTTACTATTTTAATATTAAACTGATGAAAGGCTAGGAGATGGCTAACACAAATTGTGTGTCAACAGATGTGCTACATCTACAAAGTAGATGTACAAGATAGAGGTTTCTAGCAAAGTGACCAGTAAATTTGTGTGTGTGTGTGCGCGTGTGTGTGTGTGCACGTGTGTGTTTAATTCCAAGCCTGTGAGAGTATGTGGATTGGAAACAGAAACTGTGGGATTAGAAATACGCTTCATAACAATCATAGCTTTGATCTCTATAATCAGAGCCATGCTAACTCGGCGGAACCGCTAAGCTCTCGCTACTGTCTGCAGCCGAGAGAAGAGACAGAGACAGTTCTGACGAGCCTGGAGCCAAACGCTTACCTCCTTATCCGTGGCAGTCTGGAGTGATGCAGGGGGTAAATTATAGAATTCTCCTTTGGAACCATGCGGCCAACGGTAGGACAGTATACTCACTTCTGTGATCAGCTGAATATACACCCATCAGCCACAACATTAAAACCACCACACTGATGTTTGTTTGCAGTGGCACCTGCGGGGTGGGATATATTAGGAAGACAGTGAGTAGTCAGCTCTTGAAGCAGGAAAAATTGACAGATCCGAGTGAGTTGGACAAGGGCAAAATTGCGATGGCCAGAGTAACTCCAAAACGGCAGTTATTTTGGGATGTTCCCAGTATGCAGTGGTCAGTATCTTCCGTAAGTGATCCAAAGAAGGAAAACTAGAGAACTGACAACAGTATCATGGAAGCTCAAAGGCTCACAGATGTGATCTGGGCTGATCCCAGAGAAGACCTACCATTGCACAAATTGCTGAAAAAGTTAATGCAGGTGTCAGAACACACAGTATATCAGAGTTTGCTGCGTATGGGGCTGCATAGTTGCAGACCAGTCAGAGCACCCCTGCTGACCTCTGAACAAAAGTGTCTACAGTAGGCACATGAGTATTAGAACTGTTTCACAGAGCAATAGAAGTAGGCCTGGTCTGATTAATCACATTTGCAAACTAGTTTGATCCGTTATGGCACTTAACGGATATTTTGGAAACAACAAGACTTTAGACTAAAAATACACTGACTGATGTACAGTAACCCCCAGTTTTACGTGGATCAGGAGTCGTGGATTCAGTCCCGCGCAGATTTTTTCTGAGAACCGAACTCTCCACAATACGCGGAAATCTCCACAATAACGCGGAAACTGCAAATATTCTCGCAATTTTTTTTTGCTTTTTCGTGGAAATGTTTTTTTTTACGCATTTTAGTTCGAAATTATTAAAAATATGCAATTTACTCATAATATAAATAGTAATCCAAATATAAATTCAGCTAAATTTCCAGTTATTGGCTGCTGCCCTCTTGTTCTCCAGTTTTCGTTTCATTCTTCTAAAAGCCCTATGCTCCCCAAACGCCCTGCCCTTCTGGCAATGCAGCTCAGCATCTCGGACGAGAATTACAGGCAGACGGCCATGGTTTGGGAGGGGCGAGATTTCATTTTAAATTCAGCTTAATACGTTACCCTTAACGAAAATGTATACGGGCGGACTGGTAAAGTAAGTGCCTGACGGACGTTCTGGACTTTTCCAGAAGACAGAAAGAGAGACAGAGAGGAAGAGAGAGGATGAAACAGAGAGAGAGAGAAAGAGAGAGAGAGATTTAAAAAAAGCTGCCTTGGGATGGTTAATAATGCTTGTTTTTTCTCTTGTTTTTCGTTTTG
>JBBPCY010073816.1:0-10072 GCA_037974405.1 Brachyalestes nurse | reverse complement strand
CAACAGAGCAGAGATTTTATCATGTATTAACGCAGTTTTAAAAAAATTACTCTTTTTTTGAAAGTTCATTTTTCTGTGCTCATCCGCTTCACTTCAGTTTAATAGTGGCACTTGCTACTGAACATACTGCTTCTGCTGCTCCCTAATAAAAGAAAAAGGTTTATGCTGGTACCTGTTCAGAAAAAAAAGAAAACAGATTTATAAATGTTAACTTGCTGTTGCTCGGAACGTGCCTGTTATAATGTTATGATCGTGGCTCTGGACCTGGGCGCCGGTGTTCTGATGATTAATGCTACCTTCTCGAAAAATGCTACCATAGCGCAAATCAACAGCAGTCTATCGATTCATACTATCTTGTCAAAAAATGCTCCCTTTAAGTTTATACAGTTTATAATCTGTTTATAACACTGATAATGATGAGAAATAGACAAATAATATGCATAATCAGAGAAAAAAAATTTTATTTCAAATATTTACTTATACATTATAACTTTTTGTCAGCAGCGCAAATACTAACAATCTTTGAACAACCTCATATGTGTTAACATGAACAGTGGCTGCAGTGTAAATGACTGAAACTAATGATTATTTCACAACTGCTCCAAATCCAAAGAGGAGCAAGGCAGGGGAGTGCCTGTGAAGGGTTTTCTGCAGCAGGCTAACCAGAGAGCATGTCTGAGATCATGTATGTGCAGCCTTTTTCAAATTACAGTTTATATTTTTACAAATTACAGTATTAAAAGGGCCCTTTTTAAACATCAAGGAGAGGAGTCAGTTGCAGTTTAACGTTTGTGAACGTTTTATATATCCAAACAGTCCATGGTCAGCAGACAGGTATGACAGATAATCCAAATTTGTAATCCAAGAACAAAATAGGGTCAGAGGGGGTAGAGTGTACAGGCAAAGCAGAGAGCAGAATCCAAAAATAGAGCAAAAGTAAAAAATCGTGATCAGGAGGAAAGGCAAGAGGCACAGAGGCAAATCAGTCTTTAATGGTTAAAGACTGACCAAAATAATTTACCTTTTGTTAAATTACATGAAAATCTCTATTCAAAACACCCAGAAAATCTCACCTTGAACTGTGATTGGCTAGAGGCTTCAGTATTGTAGAAAATAATGTAACAATATTGATTAACGGCTATCATGATGGACCCATGTTGGTGCAGTGGGTAGCACTGTTGCCTCACACAGCCAGGGTTGGAGGTTTGAATCCAGGTCCTGGGCTTGTGTGAGTGGAGTTTGCATGTTCTCGTGGTGGTGTGGGTTTCCTCCAGGGTCTCCGTTTTCCTCCAAAGTCATGCGTGAAGATGAATTGGGGTATCTAAGTGAATGGTGAATGTGTGTGTGCCCACCTGAGGTGAGCTGGCGCCCCCCCTCGTGTCCATTGGCCCTGGGCTAGGCTCCAGCTACCTTCGACCCCAGTAAAGATTAAGTGGTTACAAAGAGTGAATAAATTATATCATGATATTAATTCATATATCTGTTTATATATATGTACAGAAACAGATATATTGTACTCCAGTAAGCCAACATTCTGATACTGTAAGACACACTGGTTTTATAGACAATATGAAGGCTTCAAGGGGGGTCCCCAATTGATGCAAGGCTTAAAGATCTCTGCATGTTGTACTTCTCAGCTGAATGAAATGGAGAATGCAGCATCGGCAGCACACACTTACCTGCAGAAGAACCCAAATGACACGTTAATGGTGGAACGAATGAAGATTTACACCAGCATTCCTGACCTGGAGGATTCTCTCACCAACCACGAAGAGAAACTGCACGAGGTATGGCCGTATTTCCAGTAGAAATATGTCCAGTAACTTACTTCCAGCTATTTGATCATGTGTTTTTAAGTTTACTCAGTGTTCCCCCTTATTCCAAATGTAGTTAACTCTTTTGGTGTTTGGAGTTTGCTTCGTTAGTTTGACACTAGAACTAATACTGAAGCTGTGTACCAACTGGTAAAGTTAAAAACAGTAGTAGCAGTTATCTCAAAACCTTTTATCTGTTCATTTTTTGGCCATACAGTTTCAGGAACCACATGCATTCAATTTAACTGTCAAGTGGGAAGTCAGACCTGGGAATGACATCACATTCAAGTTGATTGTGTTCCATTACAAGGAATCTGAAAGCAAACTTATAGCCAGGATAGCTACCATTAGCCATTGTTACTAATACCAGTTGATGTGATGTTTTGTATAAACAATTGCAAAATTGCAAAATGTGTACAAGCTGGACTGTACTGTGTGTACAATTAATTTTAAGAGAAGCACAAGTCAATTTCTTATTATTTCAGCCATATACACAGTACACATTTCCTCCAGGACCAATGTTTCTCCAAGACCGAGTTGCAACCCAAGAACAAAAACAGTACACCACAAGACTACAGAAGTGCAAGACAGGACAAAATACACAGAGTGCAAAGACAGCAAAAGAGATAATGCAAAAAAAAATACAAGAGCAACAAAACAACAGGACAAGACAATATTTAGTGCAATTGACAAAAACATCAGTTAAAGTTTGAATTAATACAATATAATGACAGATACTGTATACTTGTACCAGAGTTCTGAAAAAAAATCAAATATAGTGGTAGATAGCAATACTAGTAATTGTGCAAATTATGGCAGGATAGAAAATGTGCAGTCTTTGCCCACCACTTGTGATGTCCCCTCCCCCGGCCATCGGCCTCATGCAATGCTGTTGTCTGATGGTCTGGTCCATGAAGCAAGCTGAGGTTACAGAGCTTTCCTGGCAATCTGTCCTCAGGATTATGTTGCTGTAGATATTTTAACTGAAGCAGAATCTAACGATTATAGAGATGTGTACCAGTTGTTTTAATATACCTTTAAGTGAAGGTTTGGTGTGAAAGCTGACTGAAAAACACCAAAGTGTTAGACCTAGAGTGGTCTGCTGTTTTGGATTTTGAGATAGATGTCTCAAATCCCAATTCAAGTTGGAAATCCTAACAGCTTTAAATTTGAGGCAACTGTGGTCATTTAGGCACCCAGTTAGCACCATGCTAACTGGTGAGGTATTAGCACCCTCTGCTTGTTTGCTACATCAGCCTCCAGAACAAATGTAAAACATAACAGACTACATTTGGATTAAGGGGCAGTGAGTAAAACTGATAAACTGATAAAATTGATTTTATTACTGAACTATCTCTTCAGTTGAGTGTTCCATTTGGATGGCAAGTGTAAAGTTGTTGTGTTTTGGTTTAGAGGACATTCCTGAATGCTGTGTTGCTGCTGAATTCTGGAGATTACAGCAGCTCTGTCATCAGTATGGAAGAGGCACTGACAGAGTATTTACATGAACACACCCTGTGCACTGCAAGCTGTGAGGGAGCAGTTGATGTCACGAGGGATAAAGAGCTCTATGCATCCTTAGCAGGTTAGCATTAGCTCTTTTAACCCTAACCATAATACCATTAGCATTGGTATTGGTATTTGCATTGGTAACATCAGTGCTTAAGTACTTCACATCTGTTCTTCATGCCTGTAAAGCCATACTTAAATCAACATCTGCTTTTAACCAAGTTACTACCAGCTAAGTTACAGTTACACACCTTAATAACCCTTTTAAAAAGAAAAAGCCAGAGGTTAATACATGAGTAAGGAAAAGCATTTAAGAGGGTAAGTGCTTGAGGTTTTTTTTTTTTTAATATATAGGAATAGATGTATAAGATATAAGTGAGAGGATTAGTGCTAGTGCGATTAGTGCGAGGATTAGATTAGGATGCCATGCTACCTGGTACCCCCAGTTATCAGGGTAGGAAGCAAAACATTGCCAGGCTGTGTCCGATATCCCAAGGATGGAGCGAGTAGCGAGGAGGATCTGATAGTTAACCATGTCGAAAGCTGCAGAAAGGTCAAGATGAATCAGAGCAGAAGACAGGTTGGCTGATCTAACTGCATGAAGTTCCTCTGAGATGGCTAGTAGTGCAGTTTCAGTAGAGTGCGCAGCCTTGAACCCGGACTGGTAAGGGTCCTGAAGCCTGTTTTGAGGAAGAGATACTGGTCTGTAGTTGTTATCTGAGGAGTCCAGCGTGGGTTTCTTCAGAATTGGTTTGACCACTGCAGACTTGAAAGCAGATGGGACATGGCCAGTTGTTAAGGAGCCATTGATGATGTTGGCAATATTAGATCCAAGGATATAATCTGGAGCATACTTGATGGGATAGGGTTGAGCGGAGACGTGGTGGGTTTGCTGGACATCAGGAGCAAGGACACATCCTCGAGAGAAAGAGAGGTGAGAAGCCAAGAAACTGGGTGGCACTGCCTGGTCTCTGACTGGTAGGCAGTTTGATGATTGGCGGGAAGGATCTACTAATGTCATCAATCTTTTCATCGAAGAACACTGCAAAGTCTTCTGGTGAGAGAGCTGGAAAAACTGGGAGAGATGGAGATTTAAGAGGAGACGATGTTCAAAGTATGAGATATTGTGGTAACCCCTAGGCTGCACCAGCACCAGCACCAAGAAGTATTGTTATGTGTGAATAGTGACTGATTTTACATAAAAACAATTTTACATGAAGCACTTCAACAATTTTTTTTATATCTAATTATCCAACACAAACATATCATTAAAAAATATGTGCTTCCTTTAGGCCTCTAAAAGCTCCCTCACAGAAGGACTGATGCCTGAGATATTGTTAATGATAGTTTTGATATAAGGTTTTGGCCTAAATTGTATTTAGTAAACACATTAATGGTAAAGAGATACATGAAAGAGACTAGTAGCCATTTTTCCCTAATCATGCAAAAACATATCTCATAAAACAATGTATCAGGCATGTAAAAGAGAGCTTTTGGAGCCAATAAATACCTTAGACATCAGGACATCTTTCAGATTCTAACAATCAAAACAATCAAAATTGTCTTCTTATATTTTAAAAATCTGAACGAATTCCACACTATGGAAACAAATGTAGTAGCTATTTTCCCTCTTTTCCATCTGTTTTCCTCAAACTCACAGCTTTTTTTTACCTTCCATAATTTCAATTCTTTAAAAAAGCTAATGCAAGCTAACGCTGCTAACTGTCCCACTGGTGTGTGCTGTTGTGAGTGAATAGCTAGACATATTCTCCGTCACTGTCTAATAGGTAGATAGGACACAGTGCCATCTAGTGTACTGTAGTGGCTTCTGTTCAAAGTTTAAAACCTGTTTGAAGATTTTGTGTTTTATTGTCCAGGAAGGTAATAGTGTTATATCTTCTCCTGTATCCCTTTTTCAGATGCCTGCATCGAAGCTCTGAAGTGTAAGGTCAAATGTGAGGAAAACCTGATGCCTAATATTGGAGGATTCTTTGTAGACAAGTTTGTAGCTACCATATATCATTATCTCCAGTTTGCCTACTATAAAAGTAAGTCAGTATTGTCTGGTAATGATTGTTTTATTAATGTTAAAATATAGCATTACAATGTGTCTCTCTCTGGTTGTAGTGAATGATGCTCGCAGTGCTGTTCCATGTGCCTCCAGCTACATGCTGTTTGACCCTACAGATGAAGTCATGAGGCGGAACATGCAGTACTACCACACATACAGGCAACAGTGGGGTCTACAGCAACGGCACTTCTACCCGCGACCAGTAAGCACAGCTCAACAAGGCTGATGTAGCTAATGTTGAAGCTTAATGATTAGCAGGGTGCAAACTACATGCCTAAACAATCGGGCTGTAACGATATACGATATAAAACCGAAATTGCGATACCCAGGTCCTCGAACCCGTGTTGCGGTGTGTGAAAGCCGAATCACGACACATCCCTTCCAATTCCCAGAGCTGTCCTTCCCCTCCTTCACCGCTAGGGGGCGAAAGTAGAACATCTGTACCCAAAAGGATCTTTGTCTTATGTAAGAGTGAACCCTCTTGCTATGAAACTATCTTTGGCATTTCTCAATAATGTTGTGAACAGTGTTTCAGCAACAATGTTTCTAATCATTACGCGTGGAATTAAGACGTGTGTATTGGCTAGTAATTTATTTTTCCTTTTCTGTATATTTCAGTTACAAAGAAAAAACACATAAGAGATCTTCAGTAAAATCAAGAAAAGTAAGCCTTCTGTGGAGATCTCTTTCAGTTTGTTTGCTGGCTGTCTAGCTTCACATAGTCCCGTGTCGTGAGGACAGCACACTTCCGGACGAATAAAAGAAAAAACAAACAGGAAGACCAAATGAAGGATATTTCAGCATATTTGAGGACAGTTGATGGGGATAATTGTCCAGCAAATAAGAATGAAAAGGGGAAATGGAGCAACTGTCCGAAGAGGTGCACTGGAGAGGCACGTATGTCGAGCTAAATTTCTTTATATGTAAGTAAAAGGAAATAATGAAACTTTGTTTTATAAGTGTCTATAAAGCTGGCTGGCTGTGATAAAACTGCTGGGGAGTTTATGTGTAAGAGTTTTGTTGTGTTTTGAGCAATTTTTTGTGCGATTTTGGCCAGCTGGGCGGAGCGTGTTTTTAGTTTTGGACAATGGTGAACCGGTAGCTGAAGAGTCAGTTCTGTGGCAGCTTGTGGCAATTCCTTGGAGTCTTCTGTACAGACTGAATGCAAAAGAAGTGGTGTTGAAGTGTTTATTGAATCATAATTCTGTGGTAAACATGAGGACTCGAAACAAAATGGCGTCTCGAATGGGGTGGGGTGTTCAACACACCCACTTTTCCTGAAACACGATTCCACCACCCCCCTTCCACCCACCCCCCCACACACTTTTGTTAGATTAAATTGCATTAAATTGATTAAATTGTATTTATAATTTGGCTTCCCCATCCCAGAATATCTCCACTTTTGGAAAGCTTGATACACCCCTGCACCCCAGGGATGGTGTGTTTAGGCTGATGTGCAGTGTTAGGTTTCTGCCACACATACCGTTTTTCATGTTGGCTAAAAAGTTCAATTTTGGTCTCAACTGATGAGAGCATTTTCTTCCACATGTTTGCTATGTCCCCTACAAGGCTTGTGGCAATAGGCCCTTTTATAGTTTTATATTGACAATGGCTTTCTTTTTCCCACTCTTCCATTAAAGGAAAGATTTTTGGAGTGAACGGCTAATAGTTGTCCTATAAGTTGGACAGATTCTCCCACCTGAGCTGTGGATCTCTGCAGCTCCTCCAGAGGATCCATGGGCCTCTTGACTGCTTCTCTGAATAATGCTCTCCTTACCCGCCCTGTCAGTTTAGGTGGACGGCCATGTCTTGGTATGTCTGCATTGGTGCCATACTCTTTTCATTTTCGTATGATTGATTGAACAGTGCTTCATGAGGTGTTCAAAGTTTGGGAGATATATATATATATAAATAATTGAACCCTGCTTTACACTTCTCCACAACTTTATTCCTGATCTGTCTGGTGTGTTAATGATGCTGTTTGTTCATTATGGCTCTCCAACAAACCTCTGAGGTCTTCAGAGAACAGTGAACAATTGACTTCTGAAGGCAATTGGTTGCACTGGACTTTAGGGGTATCAGAGTGAAGGGGCGGAACACGAAGGCACGCCACACTTTTCAGACTTTTATTCGTAATATATTTTAAACACCACGTATCATTTTCTACCACTTCACAACTATGCGACACTTTGTGTTGGTCCATCACATCAAATCCCAACAAAATACATTAAAGTTTGCGGTTGTAATGTGACAAAACACTGAAAAGCTCAAGCACTTCGAATACTTTTTTTTTTCCAAGACACTGTATAAACAGGGCTGCAGTCAGTAAGGCAGGCAAGGCAGAGTGCAACTATGCAGCAGTTTGTGTTGGTCCATCACATAAAATCCCAACAAAATACATTAAAGTTTGCGGTTGTAATGTGACAAAATACTGAAAAGCTCTTGCGGTTTGAATACTTTTTTTTTTTTCAAGACACTGTATAAACAGGGCTGCTGTCAGTAAGGCAGAGTGCAAGTAAAATGTATGTGTGGTCACCAAAACAATTGCTTTGCTGTGTGTTTCCCCACACACACACACACACACACACACGCCTGCGTGCACTCACTCACTCACTCACAAACACTCGCTCACATGGAATGATCTGCAGCACGCGATTCTTCTTCATGTTTGCGGGGAGATTCCCTGTCCTCATCTTATCATTCTGGATCTTTATGGAGGTGAGCTTCTGAAAAGAGAAAGCGAGGGAGAGATCATCTTCATGTCTTCCATTTCTTCACATCTTCAGTTTCCTGTTACCGAACAGCGTTTCTCTAACCAGGTTTCCATGCAACATCTATTTGGCTGATGGAATACACCCGATGCAGATGAGGGGCTTGGAGATGACCCAGAGGATTCAATCAGGTGTGCTGGAGCACAAATCCAGCCAAAAAATTAAGACAGCAGTAAAATAAGAGAACTTCTACAGCCTACTTAAGACCACCTGGACGGTAGGACCATTTAATCTTAACTCCAGCTATCATGGGTTCTCTAAACATATGATATTCCTCACTAAAAACACACTAGTCCAGGTCATTTCACCTCCATAACCTGATGAGTCCATCACAAACAGCTCTCATGGGGTAACCAGTTTTTCCCTAATAAAACCAAGTAAAATCAATCAGTACTCAAAGGAGAAGCTAGCTTCCTGTTCCTTGCTCTGTAAGACCCACCTTGAATTCAGCCTCCAGGCCTCCACAGCCTGCCCCGGGTAAAGGGGCATAGAGCTTGGCCAGATGTGACTCCAGTGAGGTCACCTCCAGCTCAGTGTCCCCATACAGGTAGAACTCCAACAGAGCCTGGAAAATGAACACGTACTGCATCTATGGGAAAGAGAAAGAGGAGATTTAGGTTCTTCCCTCCCCATGAATCCAACAAACTGGAGGTCTAAAGAGAGGCTTGGGGCATTCATTAATTAACTGACCGATTGACTGATTAATTGATTAATTAGTTATGAATCATAATAAAGCATTAGTCTAGCCACTTCCAACTAGAAATGTATGTGCAATGTGGGTGTATTATATGTGTAACGCATATATAAACATACACACACACTCTCATTCATCTCTAATGCCAGTCCTTACTATCCTGGGGCCAATGGGCGTGAGCCAGGGACTCACCCTGGGTGGGGCACAAGTCCACCGCAGGCACATTCATATGTGTGTATTCATATACACACACACACACACACACACAATATACATATGCTATATTGTAGATTACCCTTTTGAACTCTGGGCCATTTATTTATTGGGCTATTACATTTTAATTCCAGCCATTCATGCCTTATGCCTAGGCCTACCTAATTATTTGATGTGAAACTAACAAGTAAAATCTTGATATCATTTTTATAAGCAAATTCCAGTTTTCGCCTCGTGAAATTTTACAAGAAATTTCTACAAGACACTGTTTTCAGTAGAGATTTAACTTTAGAAATATGTGAGGTAAAGGACCATAGTGTACATTTATTATACTGTACATTTTTTTTTTCAAACTGGGACATTATATGGCTTATTACAATATAAAAAAATTTGGTATCATTATTACTGCTGAAGAAGTTGATCAGATGACTTCTAGAATGCAGTCAACCGCTTTCCCCCAACAGTTACAAACATATAATACAACACCATTATAAAAAAATAATAATAATATACCAACAGTAATGAAAATAAATATGTATTTATTATCTAGAAAGACAGTGGGAAAAAATTATGAAGAATTATGACGAATGTGTTACACTGAATCCAACGACAAGTGCGTGGACTATTGCAGAAGTGAACGCATGCTTTATTTGCACCTAAAGTAAGAATAATATCTATGCTGTATGGCATTTTAGAAGTGTGTTTTTTGTGAGAAACCTTTTTAAATGTACTCTCATTTGCGCACACGATTACTCTGGAATAATTTATTGCACAAACAGGATTTAGACCATAGTATAGGGTCAGTCTTCCAGATTTCAGTGATATGTGTATCATGCTTGTGTGTTACTCCTGTCACGAGTTATGAGTCTGAGACTAAAGACTAAAATGTGTTCATGGAGTTCAAAAGGTTAATACTGAAAACGTCACCTATTGCTCTGATGACAGCTTTGCACACTCTTGGCATTTTTTCAGTCAGATTCATGAGGAATGGACCTGGAAT
>JBBPCY010073815.1:0-10073 GCA_037974405.1 Brachyalestes nurse | reverse complement strand
TGCACTACTTAGGGAACATCTCAGTAATTAGTGCACTACTTAGGGAACATCTCAGTAATTAGTGCACTACTTAGGGAACATCTCAGTAATTAGTGCACTACTTAGGGAACATCTCAGTAATTAGTGCACTACTTAGGGAGCATCTCAGTATTTAGTGCACTACAGATGGTTCATCTCAGTATTTAGTGCACTACTGAGGGAGCATCTCAGTATTTAGTGCACTACAGAGGAAACAAGGATCTTTTAGAGATTTGACCGGTGTTTGATCAAATATACTCTGCTGCCCTCTAGTGGACAATATCTAAATAAGGAAAAAGCAAAATATAAATCAAGAGACAAAATAAGGAAAGATAATAAACAAACATACACACACAGATGAGCTTTGATGCTAATTTACCATACCGGTATTATTGAAGCATATATTGTATTCTTTAGTGTTTTATTTCACTTTTGTCATTTTACAACAATGAACTCCACAGATCTCGATGTCTGTGATAAAAAACAATCTGTTTCATTTTTTTCCCGGAGTTTCTTTGTGTAGTTCCACCACCGTAACAAATGAGACTCATCTTCAGACTGGAGATCAAAATCTCAATTTCCTACTTAATCTACTAACACACTTTTGTCAGATCAGATGTGTACAGAAGGTTATACACAGTCTGAGGAATCAGATTATAAAAGAAATAAAACACTAAAGGCTTACATTTATTACAGGTAAGAGCTTTTTAGACACAACCTGAAACAGCTTAAAATATGATAAAATATACATTTCTGACAGATAAGAAGTTGTTAATAACAACTGCTATTGACAATTCTTCCGCCAGGAAATATAGTTCCTTTAAAGTCTGATATTGTTGCCTGGAGAGGACAGGAAGGAAGACAGGACTGTTCTGACTAACTGTACTGCAGTCATTTCATTAACTATTTAACTATTTCCCATTTCATAATGAATATAATCACTATATTGCACAATAATGTACAAATATAAGTCGTTTTTCCTCAGCAGCTCATAACTGTGATGGACACAAACACTAACATGTAGTTTTGTTCTAGATATCAAACTCTTTGGAATTAAAACATTGATCTCTGTTCAAACCCCAAACAGAGTGTAACATGTTTAACAAAAAGACATTTGGATATTAGTCACTTCATTACAATTCATACTGGACAAATAGTGCAGGATGTTCTAGTAGAATCCACAGTTTCATTAGTTAAAGTAATGTAACAGAGAGCAGAGAGAGAAACTCAACACGAGTCAGTACTGCCCTCTAGCGGACAATGTTCTAATACACAAGAAAACATGAAAACAAACAGGGCAACAAGAAAAAGGTCACGCGTTTACTATGCCTTTAATATGATACTACTAAAATTTATTAAAATCCCCAATTTCAGTAAATAATTAAAGTTATTGTTAATAATTAAGATAAATCATTCTTCCGCCAAGAAAAGTGCGTTTAATTGTTGATATCTTTAATTATATTTAGCAATATATTTTAGCAGTAACTGTGGGGAAATGATCATTATTGTACATTCCACTCATTTAATGACCAATTTAACTTTTTGCCATTAACACATTTAAAGCTTATGGGACAGTTAAATAAAACGTGTACTTTTTGTATTGCTATTTTACAGTGAATCGTAGAGTGAGTACATTACAATGAATGATTATTAGTGAAGCAGCTGTTTAGGGAGTTAACTATCTTTTATCCTGTGAGTTTGCTGGTCAGTAAGGTTCTATTAAGTAATATTTTATCTCCTCAGTGTTTGCCTCCTCCATCAGTTCTCTGTATGATTATTAGGAGCAGTAGAACAGTCAGAGATGATTTCATTCACACTACAGTGGTTTTAGGGACTCGGATTAATTCAGAGTGCGAATCAGATTGTAGGAGCGGAACTATCGGACCTTGTGACAACAGAGACCACGACCCGGTCCATTCTGCACTGAAGGGTTCTTAAATTCTTAAAGTTCTTAAATTAAACCCATACAGAGTGTAGTTCCGATTCTCAAATCTGATTGGCTGAGGCTCGTTCGGAGCTGTTCTAAAACACTGCGCTGTTATGACCGCCTCACACAAACTGAACTCTGTATTAATGCGCAGTTCCAGCGGATCTGCGAGAGAAGTCCTGAGGCAATGTGCAGCACGTAGTGTGTTTTTGCTGGTGAAATAATTTGTACATATAATTCTTTAAATAAAAATGTAATCGAGTTTGTTCCTTGTTTCAGATCATTAAAGGAGCTATTGGAAGGGGAAACCAGCCAGCTAGCAAGCTGTGCACAATATTGCTGACATTACTGTTTTGTAATATTGTTGTTTGGCAAAGCTATTTAATAATCTTCCTTACTACGAGAGGCTCAAAATTAAACAACAGGGCAGACCAACGCCCAAGACTGATTTGGTGCAAAAATCAGGGAAAATTAACAGGTATTTTCAGCTCTTCTAGTACGAGGTGAACTGGAGGACTGGAAGTGTTACGTTGTCTGGGCAGGGTCATTAAACAGGCAATCAATGAAGGTCTTCACATTCAGTTGGTAAAACACCATGAAACAATAAAAACAGGGTCTTTCTGAACCGTCTAATTGAGGTGACTTCCTTGCTGGCCATCAGGAGCTGGCATTCAGGGGGCATGATGGAAGCAGTGAATTAGTAAATACTGGAATTACAGGGAATTTACAGAAACATTAGCTAAATATGACTCTGTCCTGGCCACACAATTTCAGTCATCAGCTGTGTTTTCTGGTCTGTCCCATTCTATCCAAAATGACTTGATCTCTGCTGTTGCAGCCACTGTTTTTGATCATATAAAAATTCAGACTGCTCCCTTTGACAGCAGGGTCACAGGCCTAAAATGAGCTTCCCCTGTTTGAAAGACTAGCAGCCGCAGTCAAAATCCAAAGGGCCATGGCAGTATTTCAACAAGGTAAAACATATATATAATTTATTTAATTATTCATTCGAATTTAGCAACTGCCCATTGGTTTGCACTGAAATCTTTATTGGTCTTTTCTGAGGATTCAACCATTAAAATCATTGGCAATGCTTTCCTTTACTTATCTGCTTCCTTATAAATAACATCCACTTACAATTAGGCACACCACCATCTTTGCGCTCCCATGAATGTGTATACCAACAAAATATTCAATAAAAGTTGTATTCAATAAAAATAGTATTCAACAAAGCAGCATTCAATACATTGTGAACTTACCCAGTCAAAAAGGATGCAGCGGAATCTTTTAATGAATATTTGGGAAAATAAGAGAGGGCATTCTGTAAGTGTTTGCATGAGAGACAGAGATAGAGAGAAAGAGAGAAAGATACATTTTAAAAACTCTGGATGTCTGTATATTCACAAATACTTACAGAAAAGCTGTTCACCCCACCAATAATAGATAATTAATTGTTGTCTCACTGTAACCTTTGGTGGTTAAAAAAAATAATGTTCTCAATTTCAGTAAGACAATTTAGTTCAGAATAAAAGACATAAAAGAACTTACTAAAAGGTCTATTATTTTAGCAGGTGTACATTTGGCAGCATCTGCCTTTACGTTTTCTCTCTCCATCTGCTCCACTGACACTGCATCTGGCACAGAACCAAAAGGGAGAGGTGTTTAAAGGTATGATTGGACCAGCCTTGTGTCAGTAAAGAAAACAACCAATGGGGCGGTGGTCAGGAAATAAAGCCCTGTGCTGACTTTTTTGGCAAATGAATTACATAGGCACAGGGACCAAAGCAAAAGTGGTGGTGTTTAAAAAGTTGATTGAGCCGCCAATTTACGAATCTTATGGGCCAGTCAGACAAATAAATAAATTAATTAATTAGTAAACAGTGTCAGCCCAAATAGCACCCAATAGTCAGTCTGACCCTGCTGCCTGAGCAAGTACACCACACTAAACTGAGTAGCTGGGCAAGACTCTTAACATTACAGTCAGTAAAATGCTAGTAACATAACTCCATTTCATTTGTGAATATGGGTGAATTTCCTGTTTGAATACCTGGCAAATAATTTTACAATGAACAGATTAGTAGGCTACTGCATCTGAAAGTACTGCGATAATTACAGATAGTATAGCATTTTTTTAAGCTGAAATTTCACATTTTTGTAATTACTTATTGTTACTGTACTTACTCTTATTAAGGGCTCACTAATGCTGTGGAATTAGAACCAAATATGTGTACAAGGCCATTATTTCATTTATATAAGGCCTGATTAGCATATCTTATTTATGTGTGTGTGTTTACTAGAGTATTATTATTTGCTTGCTAATAGTTAAGTAGTCATAATCATTTGTATGCTACACGTATGGCAGAAAGTTTGTCCTGTGTGTTGCATTGTGTTTTTAGTAAATATTTGCACTGAAATGTATGACTCATGGTCTGAATGTGTTCAGCAATCTAAAGTCCATCAAACGACAAATGGGGCTGAGTCACATTGTGTGATTAACCTGAGGGCTCGAGTCACCTACTGCAAGAGAAAAACAAAAAGTGAAACCGAAATGACTGTCCGTGGTGCTTGTGATTTGACAAATTGTGTCAAGAGGTTAATTAGCTAATATTTGGCAGGGCTCGGGTCTTAATTAGCTTCAGAAATTTGCTAGGTAACAGAGACAATTAAAGCTAGCCATGTTCCATTATGGGGAAGCTAGCCAAAGCTGTGGTCATGGCAGCCTCAGCTGTCCAGTTTCACATGGAAGATGTGAATGAAATGGATATATCTCTTAATGAGCATCCTTGTAGCCGACGGGATCGTTTAACCCCCGGGTGAGATATAAGGCCCTGTCATGCGTGATGCGAACACTGTGACATCACGGGGACCTCCGGCTTGTCCAAGCATGTACAAAGAGCAGGGGTCAGTTCTCAGCCCATCAGTGCACCACTTTTGCGGTAGCGTCCTCAGAGATAGCAGGCTGGGCTGCGATTACATGCTTGATATGTTTGCTCCAGGCTTTTCTGCTAGATTAGGTAAGATGAAGACAAACGGCTCGCACCGCAGCTCTTCACAATAAAAAATTTCCCTATTTATATCATTTATGCATAGCAGTATGCACACTTTTAACAAGACAATAATAGTAATCAAATACATAATTATATTGACAAAAATAATTTGATTTGGTCAAGCATTAGTACTCCATTCATTTCAGGTAAAAATTGTTTTATTGACAGATACTGTTATTTTGTCATTTGTAGGTACATGTCCACATAATACATCTTTCATATATTTTTTCTTGGACCAGTTTGTCCAGCACATCCCAGAAATACCAGATAGGATTGAGATCTGGGGGGAGTTTAGAGGCCAAATCAACAACTTTTTGTCATGTTCCTCAAACCATTCCTGAACAATGTCTGCAGTGTAGACATTGTGGAGACATTCTAACCCAGTCCTTACAGTTTGGGTCTTGTCAAAGTCCCTCAGATCCTTACTCTTCTACTAATCTATTTTTCCTGCTTCCAACTGACCGTTCACTTATATATCCCACCAGTGTAACAAGAAAATCAGTGTTCTTTACTTCACCTGTCTGTGGTTTTAATGTGACTGATTGGTGTAGAAGCCTAAAACTACCAGAGGGTATCACTATAACTGCATTTCTCTAAGGATTACATAACTAGTAAATACTTGTGTTACGTTTCCCCTCCTTCTCCAGACATAGTGTGCACGCACATTGACACCAGGGGAAGTCAAAGTGCTTCATCATATTTTCCTTTTATTCTTTTAAACTTCAAACCAAAGGGCATGAGAGCCCAAACAAAACTGAGATTTCAAGAACTCACTGCTCACGAGACAGGATGACCGTGGATAATGGTGGATAATGGTGGACTGACACACAGGTCGGTCCAAAAGGAACTTAAATACAAAAACTCAACCAATAACAAAACGCAATCCCTTAAACTAAACTACAGACAGGTGACCACTAACTAAACACGGGTGAACACAATAACCATGTGACAAATTCCCTACTGTGACTAATACAAATAAAACATATCAAAATAAAAGCCCAAACAAAACTCATACACAAACTTAAATAAGGGTGACCCCTAGTGGTCACCCACTGTTAGTCCTCAGACCTAACAGTACTCCCCGCCCAACGCCGCCACCCAGGGGCGCCCAAAAGGGCCGCCAGGCCCACACAAAAAGGGGAAAGCGGCAAACAAAAGAGGGCTCCTCTCAAGGGCCCTTCCCAAGGCTGTCCAGGGCCCGCCCCCTGCAGGAGGGACGACCCCAAGAGGAGCCCTACTACCCCCCCCCCAAAAAAAACAAGCAGGATCTTCCCTCCCCCATGTCCTTGTACCCCCCCCAGAATGCCCCCCCGCAGGGGCGTTAGGCGGCCCGGGACCCCTCCAGCTGGGCAGGAGTGATGGCGATGACGTTGCCGAGGCGGTGGAGTTCCCAGCAGAACCGGGGTCAGCTGAGGCCTCTGGGGCGTGGCTCGGCTTCCGGGGCTGCCTGCGGCGTGAGCTCATCCTTCGTTGGAGCCGCAGGCAGTGCACGTCCTTCTCGCGCCGCCGGGACTGGGAGCTCCGGGTCGGAGGACTTTGGGGCGTGAGGAGCCGGGACTGGAGGCCTCAAGGCGCGAGGTGCGGGGACCGGGAACCCGTGGAGGCGTGGCGCCAGGACAGGGGATCCCTGGAGGTGAGGCACCAGGACAGGGAATCCCTGGAGGCGTGGCTCGGCTTCCGGGGCTGCCTGCAGCGTGAGCTCATCCTTCGTTGGAGCCGCGGGCAGCGCACGTCCTTCTCGCGCTGCCGGGACTGGGAGCTCCGGGTCGGAGGGCTTTGGGGTGCGAAGCGCCGGGACTGGAGGCCTCAAGGTGTGAGGCGCCGGAACCGGGAGCTCTAGGGTAGGAGCTGGATCAGCCGCGGGCGCTGCTTCAGCCGCGGGTGCGGCTTCGGGAGCTCGGAGCCAGTGTGGCGCAAACAGAGATGCGTGGTGCTGGACCCCGAGGGGAGGCGAGGCAGGCGAGACAGGCGAGTTCGCCCATGGACCCCAGCCCCGTCCCCAAGCGGGAGGACCCGAAGAGCCTCGCTGGAGCGCTCACGGCGGGTTTGCGATCCTGCTTCCTCCTTGCTGGCCGAGGGGTTCACCGGTTGGCTACTCCGTAGGCAGCCATGTCCTGGGCGATAAGCTGCTGGGAGAGCAGAGATAACTCTCCCAGTAGCCATTCCTCCTCCTCCGGGCTGAGCTCCACGCTCCATCTGTTACGTTTCCCCTCCTTCTCCAGACATAGTGTGCACGCATATTGACACCAGGGGAAGTCGAAGTGCTTCATCATGTTTTCCTTTTATTCTTTTAAACTCCAAACCAAAGGGCATGAGAGCCCAAACAAAACTGAGATTTCAAGAACTACATGCTCACAAGATAGGTTGGCCTTGGATAACGGTGGACCGACACTTAGGTCTGTCTAATCGGAACTTAAATACAAAATCCCTCTAAACTATAACCCAATAAACAAACACAATCACTTAACGCTAACTAAACACAGCTGAAAATGATCACTCAAACGGAAAACGTGAAAACCCCAGGTGGCCGCTGCTGAGACATGACAGTCCCCCTCTCCCAACAGCGCACCCCCCGCGATGCTCCAGTACCACCCACGGCGAAGAGGAGGTGGAAGCAAACCAAACAGGGGGATCCACTTGAGGGCCCTTCCCTATTAACAGTCCATGGCCCACCCCCTGCAGGAGGAACGACGGCACCTTCAAGTTGGATCCCCTGTAACCCCCCCCAAAAAAAACAATGGAATCCCCCCTCGCCAAACGTCCTTCCACCCCCCCAGGATGGCACTCAGCAGGGGCGTTAGGCAGCCCAGGACCCCTCCAGCTTCGCAGGAGTGATGGCCGAGGCCACATAGAGGCGGTGGGATCCCCATGGACCAGGGGCTTGTGCTAACCCAGGACCCACTGTGACTGGAGATGGGTCCTCAGGAATGGGAGACGTGCCCTCAGGACTGGGAACTGCTGGGACAGGGTGCTTCTGGAGCCTCAGGTGCTGGGGCGACCGTGGACACAGCCGCTGGGGCCACAAGAGCAGCTTCTGGGCCCAGGGGAGCAGGTGCGAGGTGCCAGAACTGGGGGCCCCGGGATGGAGGGCTTTGGGGCGCGAGGTGCTGGGACTGGGAGCTTCGGGGCAGAGCACTTTAGGGCGCGAGGCGCCGGGACTGGAGGCCTCAAGGTGCGGTGCGAGGCGCCGGAACTGGGGGGCCCGGGACGGAAGGCTTTGGGGCGCGAGGCATCGGGACTGGGAGCTCCGGGACGGAGGGCTTTGGGGCTAGAAAGGTAACTTACAAAAAGAAAAGGCAAATTTCAGTTTTCAGAACAAAATTACAATATTTTCTCAGATCTTTCATAAAGAACTGTGGGTACATGAGACCAGGACTGGGAGCTCCGGGGCGGAGCACTTTGGGGCGCGAGTTGCCGGGACTGAGAGTTCTGTGCCAAAGGGCTTTGGGGCGCGAAGCGCCAGGACTGGGAGCTCCGGGGCAGTGTACTTTGGGGTGCGAGGCGCCAGGACTGGGAGCTCCGGGACGGAGGGCTTTGGGGCGCGAGGCGCCGGGACTGGGAGCTCCGGGGTGGAGCACTTAGGGGCTAGACTGGTAACTTATAAAAAGAAAAGGCAAATTTCAGTTTTCAAAACATATTTTTTTACGATATTTTCTCAGATCTTTCATAAAGAACTGTGGGTACATGAGGCTGATTGGAGTAAGATGTGTAACTGTACTGATTTCAGTTCTACACTAAGACTGTTCTCTCTCAGATAATGAAGTGCTGTAATAATTCAGCAGAACTCCAGAACTCTTACTGATCTCTAGTGTGTCAGCGAGGTCTGTCTGGTTCATGCTCCTCAGGATGTGCAGTGTGACCTTCAGCAGCCCTTCTCTCCCACTGTTACCATGCTCCTCAACCTCCACCCCTCTCTCAGAGCATGCTGGGTAATCAGGACTCAGGAGCTTCTTGAATGTGTTCAGCTCTTTCTTCACTAGAGAGATGATCTTCTGCTCCAGCTCCTGATTAGGAATAAACATAAAAAAGCACTAAAGCTGTAATATTACAGTGAGAATTTTTCTGTCTGTACAAAAAAATCAAATGGGGAATACATGGAACCTATTTTAAAAGGAAAAAAAAATATGTTTATACATATATGTTAAGTATGTAATTAAATATGTTGATTGCAACAGGCAGGCATTTTCATCTTGTAATTGGATATTTACAATTGCTGTATATTCTGTATCACTCTTGTACTATAACTTGTATACAGTAATCCCCCAGTTTTACGGGGATCAGGACACACATGGATCCGGACCGAGGTCCGCCATTAGGTGATGCCTGGTATAGTACTTTATAAATCTACTGTACTTTATCTTGTATATTTACTAGGGATGGAAAAGTTAATGTGTTATTATCGCATTAACACAATACTTACCTGACGCCGACAATTATTTTATCGCATGTTAGCGCAGGTTTTAAAACATTTTTTCACTGAATACGAGCATTGAGCTACTTAATGTAATGGACAAAAGTAATGGGACGCCTGACCCACGCAAAAACAGTACTGCACTACCATTACTTTTGTCCATATAAGACGTCTGACCATTACACCGAATGTGACTAACACTATAACACTATACACTATAACAGCTGCATGCGTCAATTGACGCAGAAGACTCTGTAAATGTGTACGATTATTAGAGATGAGCTGGATACTCGGCTGAAGCCAGTATCCGGTACGGATAAAGCACTTTTGACGAGTACGAGTATCATACAAGTAATACAAGTCAATATCTGTGCTCGGATTGAATAAAAATTCTCATTGGGTAGCTAACTGTGTCTGCATTCTGTGATAGACTAGTCACAGCGCTCCTCCCCTCCCCCTCTCTCTGTCCCTCCCTGTCTGTTTTTTACTCTGATTTGTAGTACTTACTTATTAACCAGTACAGTTTTGGTAAATGTGGGGTTTGTTCAGACGTGATGCTTGGTAGAATGCGACTCGTGTCTTCCTGTCTGAGATTTTTTTTCTTTTTTAAACCGTCAGCTGGCTCTAACCAGTTTTTTTTACTTCACGCACTGAGTGTCTGACACTTTAA
>JBBPCY010073814.1:0-10073 GCA_037974405.1 Brachyalestes nurse | reverse complement strand
CTGACATAACCATGTCAGAAACATGTCATGTTAGGTTGCCAACTGGTATGGCATAACTTGGCCAGTACATATATATATATATATATATATGTGTATGTATACATATGTGTATGCACATAGGAAAAAAAGGACTATGTAATTTCTAACACATATATATGTGTGTGTATATATATATATATATTGTATATACAATTTTTCTATCTTCATTTTTTTATGTTTCATGATGGATCAATTGATATTTGGAATATGGATTCACTCACTGTCACTTCCTCACATAGCGGTTAATTTAGGATTAATTTGTTCTGAAATGTAAGAGATAAATTCAGCAAGTTAAGCTTCCTAAATATTTCTTGGATTGAATGTGTGGTCCTTGGAAGATTATTTTGGGTGTTACAAAACCTTTACATTATGTGGAGGTCCTTTATACTTTATACATTTTCACATTCGTACAAGACATTTTTAAAATGGCTCTATAGTGAGTCATCCACTGGAGGGATCTTTAGGGAAAGTAGCTCTCCAAAAAAACCCTTTAGTTTGAAGAATGACTTTATAGATGAGCTTGTGCACATGCGCTTATTTGGTTAAGGTTTTGGCCAGTATTGCCTAACAGCAAGCTGTTTACTGCAGGTCAGGTGACCGTACGCTTTTGTGTTCACACAGTCACATTGTGTTGTGTCAATTCTCGTTCTGTCCTCTATGAACTTGGTTGGTGTGCTAAAGGAGTTTTCCCAGTTCCTTCTGCCTCCTCCTCCGTCCACGCTCCGTCATCCTGGCCAGAAGAGGAGCCTGAGTAAGAACAGTGTGGAGTACCGGCTGCGACGGGAGCGGAACAACATTGCTGTGAGGAAGAGCCGGGATAAGGCCCGCCGCCGCATCCTGCTCACCCAGCAGAGGGCCCTACAACTGGAGGAGGAGAACCACAGGCTACAGCTTACCATTGAACAACTTAGTCATGAAGTGGACATGCTGAGACGCTACCTTTCACAGCGCCAAACACAGACCAAAGTAGATCACCCAAGAATTGGAGAGAACTGTTGAGTGACTTTAGAGTGGATGTACCTCTGTGCTACATTTGAAAAATAAAGTAACCAAAAAAAAACAGTTTTAGAGCAATACCATTGAAGAACCACTCAGCTGAAAGGATCTTTAGGGCAGTGGTTCTCAAATTGGTGGGCCATATCCAGAGGTGGTTGTCAAGGGGGCTGTGGAAAGAAGCTAATTTTGTTTATTCAGTCTGCTTTGCTAAAAGTGGTAGTTGTTAAAAACAGCAGCTGGTACACTTTACTAGAATTACATATATGTACATATATAAGCAATCCCAATTCATGAATATGCAGCACAACTATTGAGTATTCTGTAAGATCTGTGAACAGCACCATGTGACTTGTATGCCAGTGAAAGCTTAGTCTTGGTTCTTGTGTGTGGTTAGGATGGCTGGGGGCCTCAGACAAAAGCCTGAAAACTGTTGCTTTAGGGAGCACAAGAATGTTCTTCTGTGGTATCATTCCATGGCATCTTCTTTTTAAAATCAGTAACCTTAATATACTAAATGAGGAAGTCACCTCGATTTCAACTGTATAACAAGAAAATGTTTCAATGCACGTTACTGAAATGTAAATGACAAAAAAGCCCTCCACCAAGAGTCTGTCCCAATTTATTTTCTAGCATAGACAGTTAGATGAAACCTCCCAAACTCTAAGGGTCTGTGTTTAGGACCCACAGTTACTCACTCCCATCGCTACACAACCTACAAACCAGTTTAATAATAGTTACTTAATAATAAAGCGTAGAGTTTAAGAGGATAAACAATTAGGATTTTTTGGACCTGTATTTGTATTTTGATGATCAAGTATTTTTTAGCTCTTAACCACTTTATAATGAACTATAAATATGAATTGCCACGGTTGGAAAATACTTCGTATCTCCTTTTTATTTTTGAACATACATGTAATTTTTTTATTTTATGACACCTGCTTATCTTCATATTGTGTGTACATTTCATGGTGCATGGGCAACAAGATATAGTCTTGTTAAAAATACATTAACTTCCATACATTTAGGGATAAGAGGTTTGGTTCCAACAGTGACAAAATATTGGCTTTTGAGCTATTTCACTCATAATAATACTAATGCTGGCCAACAATTCAATTTTTAATCGTGATTAACTGCACGGATTTCTGCGCATTGTTATATGCAAAATTAAATAATTAATTCAAAAGTAGTGTATTGCACACTTTTATTTATAAAGTACTGCTATATGAACAAAGGTGCAACAACATTTGCTTTGCAAACACTTTAAACAAATAAGGAGCTTTTTAACAGCAGTATTTCCTTTAACACAGTTACACAGCTGCAGTTCAAATATTTCTTGTTTCAACTTAAACATGTAATCAGATCAAATAAAAGACCAGAGCTATTTGCCACTGTAGGGCATTCATATTTTATCTAGTTTGTTATAGAAAAACCAAGTTATCCTTGGAGTCTAGAGCATGGGGAGCAGAACCATTATAGCAGCTGCAAAGGTGGATCAACTCCATATGAAAGTATGTATCTGAATACAATGTCATTAAAGTCCCTGTTGGTGTAATGGTCAGGCATCCCATTAGTTTTGACCATATAGAGTATGTTTACTTGTGGGCATTTGTATTGTCCATCACAAGAATTTACAAGTTTTTAGACATACCTTTCTTCTGAATCAAGAATATAGTGGGAATCTGTCTTCTCTTTGTGGCTGTACTCTTCTGGGAAGATTTTACACTATGGTTGGAACATTGCTGTGAGGATTTGATCATGTTCAGCCACAACAGTAGGTACTGATGTTGGATGAAACATGGAACATGGGGGCAGAACCATTATAGCACCTGGAAAGGGGGACCAACTCCATATTAAAGTCTATGTATCTGAATGCAGTGTCATTAAAGTCTCTGTTTGGTGTAATAGTCTGGTGTCCCAATACTTTTGTCCGTATAATATGGACAAAAGTAATGGGATGCCTGACCCTCGCGAAAACCAGCCAACATGTAGAGCCGCGTACATGCACAAACCCAAAAAGCAGTGAACTTTCAAAATAGTAGGATTTAAAAAAAAAAACTGCATTAACGCCCAATAAAATAATTGTCGGCATTAATATATACAGTATATATATATATATCCTTGGCACTGTCCCAACACACTGCTCACTGGTACTGTCCCCACGCACTGCTTACTGGGTACTGTCCCCCAAACACTGCTCCCCCACAAAAAACTACTACCCCCACACACTGCTCCACACATACCTCTCCCTAGGTGCTGCGTTGCTGGCGACCCACTGCTTCACTTGGTGAATGAGTTAAATGCGTTAAACGCAGAGAAGAATTTCACACTGTGTGGTGTGCTGTGCTGTGTTGTGTGGCCACCTTTTATACATATGATGGAATGGTCTTTGGAATACATGTCTTTGCTGAACATGGTGGACTGTCTCGAATCTGGACCAGTGGTGACCTATTTTTTGACTTTTCTGTTTCCTGTACTGAAACAAAACTCATAGAGTTCACTGTGTAGTCCACATGTGAACATTTTTCAAGTGATAGTTTTTGTGATGTCACAAAACCAACATATTTACATATATCCTCTTACTTTAGCAGTTTAGCCCGCCCATTCATGCACCGATTCACCAACACCTTTAAAAGGTTAAAAATTAAACTTTTACTGAATTACATGAAAACCGTGAATCATCAGAACACCCAGTAACTCCCCTGGACCCGTGATTGGTCACCCTGCTAGTTAGGGTTATTTGCAGTTTGCAGCCTCCTGCAAAATCAATATCACTGAGGACAATATCACGATGACGACAAGCAGATTAAATATTTGTCCTGCTGTTCTTTTATTTTCTGTAACATTTCACTTTTTAACCTTTGAGATCGAATTTACCCAGATTGAATCCACAGGACTTTTCAAACAGCCGTCCCTCCAGAGCCAACCTATGGTGATATCATTTCACAGTGAGGAGGAAATGTCAAGTAATTAAAGTGTGTGTGAAAGCGAACGAGTAGGAATACAGTAAAGATTTTATATTTCTCAAGAAGAACAAATTTAAAGTCATGTGAAGAAAATTTTTATTTAAATTCTTCAATCTTTGTTTACAATTTGGCATTTTCTGTTCCTTTGTGATTATTTTGTTCAAAATGGTGCGAAACATGCTCCTCCTTGTTCACCGCAGAACACGGAAATGATCCAGGTGCTGAGTGACATCAGCCATTCTTTTTTTTTTTTTTAAATGTTTCCTGCTTGTTTGGGCTAGTGTTCGTGTCCCTGAAAGGAACTGAAGGCAAATTCACCCAGTTAATACATTTACACTGGGGGTGTAACTACAGAAAGGTCACGGTTCGGTTCACACTATAGTTCTATAGACACTATCACACTATAGACATCACGGTTCGGTACGGTTCATGATACAGCGAAATTAAGTTCTAACAAAAAGTTCTAAAGAATGAGGCTTGGTTTGTTTTCATTTATTTTAAATAAACAGCAGTGTATTAACCAGTAAACACACACTCTTGCTTATATTTTCATGTATGTGTAAGGCAGCAGAAGTGTGACGGCAGTAGGTGGTGCTATTGTACCACACTACGACCCAGGTTTGTGATTTACTGCCGCTTTTTGGTGCCTCTTTGATTCCATAGGATCCGCTTTACTTCAAACATGTCTTCTCCATCGTACCGTGTATTCTCCGTACGACATCTTGTACCGAACCGTGACGATTCTGTATGAATACATGTACCGTTACAACCCTAATTTACACACATACACACAAATGCACACACTCACTCACACGCATAGTTAAGACTGGCTGTATTTCTATCTGAGAGGAATGTAAATGCTCATATCAGATGCAGTTGAGTAACACAGTGGACTTTGTCTGCTGTGGCTTAATCTTTACATAAATTATTTATTTCTAAACAATGGCAAATTATTCTGGGATAATACATAAAAACACACATGCCCTAAATAAGGTGATGCAATGAGAGCTTGAAAGAATTATTTTAGAATAGAAATTGGAAGAGAGAACGGTACCAGTAAGATTATGCGTGTGCTTTTTACAATGGCCTTAATAACGTCAGCTTTAGTATCAAATAGGTTGATTCTAAAAACCAGACTGCGTGGTTTTCTGGGTCATAAAATGACTGGGATAGATTCAGAGAAATTCACATTCTGCCAGCAAGCCAAACAATTGAAGTTTAATAAATGAATGAGATCTGATGACGGGGCAACTCTTGCCAGCCCAGCACCATCTTATCAGAAGTTGCATAAGACAAACTCCTTAGAAGAAGTAAACCGATAAGAGAGCCATGTTACTGCTTTACAAACAATGACTGTTTCCTGCCCTCACTTACTTTCATTACTGTGTCTGTCTGCACATGAACACAGTGCATGTTAACAAGTCTTTAAACTGTTTTTTAGAGCAGAAAGTATTTCAAATCAGAATAAAATTTTGTTAATTTCGTAGTTACATTCTACACACTTGCCAAACACTGTAGATCTCTGTACATTAGCTAGGCCTAAATATTTTAGAATTATATATAGAACCTTGTATGCACTAGCTTGTAGTTTTAGAATTCTACGAGTGTCTCAGAGAGTTCTAGAAATCTACCCAAGTGTTCTAGAATTCAAAACATTAGCTAAGTATTCTAGAAACCTACCCAAGTATTGTAGAATTTTAGATTTCTGTCTCATAATTCTTTATTCTATATATGTTTCTCAGAGTTCTGCTCACCAGCTAGGTATTCTAGAATTCTGTCCAAGTTTCTCATAATTCTACACACTAGCTAGGCCTTCCATGAGCCTATGCAATAGCATTCTGGAGTACATTCTCTGCCTTACCAAAATATTTTTCATTTACACAGTGCAGGTGTAGGTCTAAGCTCAGGGGTGCACCTGAAAAAAACCCTGTGCTTTGAAAGAATGTTTTTCACACAGAAGAGAATTGTGTGTGTTTGTGTGTGTGTGTGTGTGTGTGTGTGTGTGTGTGTGTGTGTGTAACCCTAGACATGCATTCCAGCTCAAGACAGACCTCAGTACAGCCAGTGCGAATTGAAACACAGAAGCCCCATTAATGGCCCGGCTGTTCCTCTCTCTATACAAATCACGATTCAGTGTTTAAAAGAGAGTGAGAAAAATAACATTCCCAGCCCCTCCTTTCCACACATTCCTGTGTTTACCACAACCATTACGGTTGCCTAATACTGTAGGAAGTCAGTGTAAGAGAATGTGAAAGTTCTTTTTGTTTTTCCCAAGTTGTTTTAGGTAATGGAGCTTCTGACTTGGTTAATATATTGTGAATGAGTCAGGAGCTAACTGTGTCAAAGCCATTGCCTGACTTCCCAGCTCAGACTTGGCCATGCAGCCTGACCTCATTCCACTCCCACTCCCTTCCTCTCTGTTCCCAATGGGATGGAACCACTGTTCCCATAGCGCCGCTCTGTGGTAGTGTAGATTGCACTGCACTACTGTACACTATCCTGTGTAGAAATTATATTTCAAACAATTTCTATTCAGATGGCTATTCACTGAAATTTTATGGAACTGAAAGTGGCTGCATTGTGACACTTTTCTATTTTTAAAGGGAAAATTCAACTGATTTTTCTAAGTCTTAAAACTGTGAGTGAAATGGCTGTAGAGACTGATTTTCCATTACAGCTTTGGTGAATGGAACCAGAAGTCTGCAGTGCAACCATAACCATTCTGTTTGCTTTGCAATGTCTTCTTTCTTTATATATGTAATATTGAGGGTGGACCGTATTAAATGGATGAGACAGTAGTAGTATAAATTGTTGAGGAGAAGATCCAGTATTACATATCTGTGAGTGGTAAAAGTATGTGTACCTCTGCTTTCAGTATCTAATGTGTGACCCCCTTGTACAGCAATATCTGCAGCTAAATATTTCCAATAATTGTTGATCACATCTGAGGATTTACAGAACAGCTTCACCTCTGGGATTCTGGGAGTTTCTTCATATGAACTGCTCACTTCTTGTCCTTCCACAATATTTATATTTGTCAGAACTATGACTTGGCCCATTTTTCAACATATCTTATTGTAATACTAAAGTGTGTGCAAGCTGTTTTTCAAAAGCTTAAGTATGTAATGTTTGGGGATTTTTTACAGTTTGGAGATTTTGGGGGCGATCAGTTGTGTCCAAATAACTGGTTAAATAATAAAAATATTGTTATCATATTGGCTAGGTTGTAAAAACATTATGAGATACTTGTCCATTGCATTGTGTGCTCAGGGTCATTGTCTTGCTGCATTACCCACTTTCTTTTGAGATTCCCAACAAATGTCCTCACATTTTTCTAAACAATTTGCTATCACCACCATTTTGGTGTCATGTATCCACAAAACATTTTTCCTGTAGCCTTCCAGCTTGTTCACATGATCTTTAGCAAGCTGTATTTTCTTTTTATAGAGATGCGCTTGTCTCTTTACATCCCTGCCATCATGGTTCTCCTGATGGTGACCTTGTGAACATTAGCATTACCCTTTAGATGCTTACAAGTTATCGTGGGTTTCCTTTGTGATCGCCTCACTCTTGGAATGATCTTTGTTGGTCGGCCACCCCTGTGTAAAGTAGCAGTGGTCTTGAATTTCTCCATTTGTACACAGTCTGTCTGACACTTGATAGTTCTTTAAATGAAACTGTCTCCATTCACACCTGATTGATTTCACCTTCAAATGAACTGAGAGGTGAATTTAGAGGTTCACATACTTTTGCCAATCACTAATATGTAATACTGGATTATTTACTTTAATAAACGGATATGTAAAATATATTATTTGTCTCATTTTTTGTTATTCAATACTGATGGGCTGGGGGAAGAAACTGTTCCACATTCTGGTAGTGAAGGCCCAAATGCTGCAATTGCTTCTGCAAGATGGAAGTGTGGTTATAAAGGTTTGAAAAGGGTGTGTGGTGTCCCCAACAATGCTGGTGGCTTTGCAGATCCAGCATATATGTAACTGTTTGCAACAAAAGAGAGAGACCCAGATGAAATGTTTAGCAGTCCTTACTATACTCTGTTAAGTCTTGCTGTGAGATGTAGCACAATTTCTGTACCACACCAAGATTAAGCTACAGTGAATACTTTCAATAGTCCCTCTGTAGAATGTTGTGAGATCTGGTATGGGCAGGTGTGCTTTCCTCAGTCTCTGCAGGAAGTAGAGATGCTGTTCAGCCATCTCGGCAGTGGAGCTGGTGTTGAGCGTCCACGTTAAGATTCTCCACATTCTCAACACTAAGGAAGCTGGTCCTCTGGATGATTACCACTTAAGAACCACTGATGTTCAGCAGAATGTGATCACATTGTGCCCTCCTGAGGTCAACAACCATCTCTTTAGTTTTGTCCACACTGAGAGAAAGGTTTTTGGCTCTTCAGCAGTCCATTAGCACTTTCTCTCTGCAAGTAGCCTCATCATTCCAACTGCTGAAAGGTCATCAGCTAACTTGAGGATGTGGTTTGAGCTATGCATTGCTGCACAGTCATGGGTCAGCAGCATGACCGCCGCCCTTGGGGGCCCTATTCTCAGCATGGTGGTGCTAGAGGTGTTATTCTGACTTAATGAGGTCTCCCAGGGGAAGACTGAGGAAGTCCAACATCTAATTTCCTATTAAATGCTGAGGAATGATGGTATTGAATGCTGAACTGAAGCCTATGAACAGCATTCTCATATAAGTGTCCTTTTGGTCTAGGTAGGTGATGTCAACCTCCGTGGATGGTTAGAGCCTCATGTGCATGTTGCAGCCTTCTGTGATGTCATTATTGCAGATATTGATATTATGATGAAAAGACATTCCATAAAAATGTATGAAATAATTTTTTTTGACAAATTAAAAAGCAGCTCTGCTGTCTCTTAAAAAATGTATATAATCACTTTGTTCTACATAGGTTATGTGTAATATGGATAATATGCTAAGGTTCTCTGGGTTTGGTTGGTTGGAAACCAAACTACAGTAATCCCCCGCTTTTCGCGGGTGTTACATTGTAGGAGCACCGCGTATAAGTGAAAAACCATGTTATTGTGTTTTGGTTAAAAAAAAAAAATAAATCCTTAAAAATGCCTTTAATAGTGTAAACCTTAAATATGCCCCAAAAATGCTCCCAAAACACTTTAATTTCATTAAACTCAGTTTAATACATCACCCTTAAAGAAAATGTAAAGGTAAACCCATATTCGCCTTTTAAATTTAATTTACAGTAATGAAAATGCAGGGCTTTAAACAAGAGAAACACTGAGATGATCCGCGGGGAGATTCTTTCTGGAGCGCCACAGATGCTTCGAATGGCAGCAGCAAAGAGAAATAAATAATCAGAATCAGAAAACTTTATTGAAACCCAGAGGAAATGCTTAAAAACCGTTAGCATAAGCAGTTAGCATTAGCAGCGCACTCGAGCCAAAACAGAGGCTCGTACACAAAGAAACATTGAAATAACTCATGTTTAGACAGCACACAGCTTGCTAATACTAAATAAACTGATATAACTGTTGAAAATTGTAGAACAAATGTTTAAAACACAAACAGGAAGACAAGACACAGAGCAGTCATGCACGCCCACACACTCTCTTTGAGCAGTCACATACGCGCTCTCTCTCTGAGAGACTGTACATGACTGTTCCTTGTCTCTGAGAGATTGTGTGTGTGTGTAACTGCTCCCTGTCTCTGAGCGTGTGTGCGTGTGTGACTGCTCTCTCTCTCTCTCTCTCTCTGCATAGCTTCTGGGATTGGCTACTTTCAAACCTCCCACTTCAGTTCAGCCGTATTTAACCATTTCAAGACGCACTTTCTTTATAGTTATATTTTATATGGAAATGTAGCTGAATTTACGTTCATATTTGTTACAACATTAGTAAATTATGTTTCTTGAAAATGTAGCTGTGTATATGTATATACACACAGTAATCCCCCAGTTTTACGCGGATCAAGACTCACGGATTCAGTCACACGCTGTTTTTTTTTTTTTTTTTTTGAGGACCGAAATCATAGTTTTCCGCGGAAATCCCCACAATAAAGTGGAAACTGCAAATATCCTCCGCCCAT
>JBBPCY010073813.1:0-10074 GCA_037974405.1 Brachyalestes nurse | reverse complement strand
ATTGTTTTGAGAAATGCACTAACTGCTGTGCAAATGTTAATAGTGTTCTGAGAAACGCACCAATGCGACTGAGAAAAACTGTAAGTGACTCACCTCTTGGTGTCGTTGTGTGTGTTGTTTGAGAACCTTAAAGAAAAAACAGATTATTATTGTTGTTGTTAAAAATAACAGTCATAATAAATTGGATTTTGACTCACCAACGTAAACTGAGCTCTGCTGTAAAGCCGCTATGAGAAGAGCAGTTTGGACAAACGCATCCATGTTCTTGATCTGTGGGAAGTGTGAGGGGGTCTGAGGAGTGTTCTCAGTGATGTTTCTGTTTCCTGGGAGCTGAGACCCACCGACAACAAACACACGCTGATAAGAGCTGCTCTCCGAGGCTGATCTCAGACCAGCTGAGTCTGCAGAATCTGCAGAGGGTCCCCTGAATCCAGCAGCTCCAGGATCAATGTATATGTGGTTGCTGTTTGGTTAAGGTGTGTGTGGAGTTACTCAGAGTTTTATAGCAGGAGGATCTAATGAAGCTCCTGTTTCTTCAGTGGAGCTTTGAATAAACCTGGTCTTTATTTACATCCCACAATTCTTTCATTTTCTTTTCTTCTTCTTTCTTTCTTTCTTTCTTTCTTTCTTTCTTTCTTTCTTTCTTTCTTTCTTTCATTCTTTCTTTTATTTGTCTCTCCTAATTTTTTATCTGTTTCTTTAACTTTTATTTTCCTTCTCTATTTTCCTTCCCAAGCTTTTTGCATTTCTTTCTTTCGTCCCTTCTTGATTTTCTGTTCTTTCCTCGGTTTTATTTATTCCTTTTAATTTGTTTCTTTTACCTTTTCTATTATTTCTTTGGTTTTCATTTCTTTTTACCACTCTTCTATTCTCTTTCCTGTTCCTCTGTATGATTGTATTTGTAGGTGTAGTGAGTGAAGTGTCCAGCAGAAGGTGCTGTATGTCTGTGCTGTTTATTCTCTCCTGTCTGAAACCTCCAGCTTAAGGCTGAACTGATCAATATTACTGTGTGTTGTGTGTGTGCGTTGTGTGTGTGTGTGTGTGTGTGTGTGTGTACATACAGTATATACAGTGGGGAATCTGCTGAATGAACAGTCTGTAATTCATGAGGTAGTTTCATTTTTGTGGAGAGAGAAAGAAAATCAATCATAAATCAAGAAAAAAGTTACATAAAAGTTATTAATTTGCAGTGAAATAAGCGTTTGATCCCCTACAACCCAGCCAGACTTTGGAAATGTAAGTAAATATAAAATGTCCATCAACTGCCCTCAGTCTGGAGCTCCATGCAGTATCTTGCCTCATGGGGTGAGGACGATCATGAGAATCATACCAGGAGAATCAGTGAGGGATCAGACCAGAACTACACGGGAGGAGCCTGTTAATGATCTGAAGGCAGTTGGGACCACTGTCACAAGAACACCATTGGTAACACACTATATGATAATGGACTGAAAGGTTCCCCTGCTCAAGAAGGTACATGTACAGTCAATCTTAAGTTCGTCAGTGAACATCTAAATGATTCAGAGAAGGCTTGAGAGAAAGTGCCGTGAGCTCTTTGACATCAACCCGACCCGCCGTGTTGGGAGGAAGAGAAATGCCGAGTATGAAGAACACCATCCCACAGTGGTCCCAAATGCCTTCAGATCATTAACAAACTCCTCCCGTGTAGTTCTGGGCTGATCCCTCACCTTTCTCATGATTAGATAGATAGATAGATAGATAGATAGATAGATAGATAGATAGATAGATAGATAGATAGATAGATAACTAACTAACTAACTAACTAACTAACAGTGTCTTACAGTGTCTAACGTAAGAGTAAAAACCCCCGTTTAAAGTGACACATTACCGGGGGTTAGAAGGAGGGGAGATGTCTCCAAATTTCTTGCAGATTTTTAAGAAAAGCTGGAATTCCGCTCGGGTTTCATGCGGGCCCTGATTGGCTTGTCACCGAGCTGCTGCGCTCTGATTGGCTGGTTCTCACAGGCGGGCAGGAGTGAAAGGCGCGTGCCCGCAGCAGCAGAGCCGGAGAGAACTCTGAGCGCGAGACCGAGCGGCAGATGTTACTGGGGCTGCGGCGGCACGCGCTCAGACAGCTGCAGAGAAGAGAGAGTCTCGTGCGGTTTGGAGCTTCAGGTTACAGAGTTCTCATTCCTCCATTCCTCCATTCATCCATCCATTCATTCATTCATCAGCGGGAGCTTTCGGTCCAGCCACGGAACATCATCTTCATCAGCCAGTGAGAGAGGAGGAACAGACAGACATGGTGAGTGACTCTTGGGGTTCTCCCGGGTTCTCTTGAGTTCCCCTAAGTTTTCCTGGGTTCTCCTGGCGTTTCCTAGGTTCTCCCAAGTTCTGCTGAGGTTGTTCTGCAGAGGTTTGTTTAAGGAGACATATAAAGCAACATCTGCACCTCCAGCTCCAGCTAAAAACCAAACCACACGCTCCTGTACCTCACACACACACTGCATTACTGAAAGCATGTTTAATGGTCGTGTTCTGTTTCTTACACACTGTTGTGTGTGGTAGTGTGAGGTTTAGGAGGATTGGATGGAACTGGACTGGAGGATTCGTTCTTTAATTATGGGGCCCTTTAAGAGAATTTGAGCTTTTTGTGTGTATGTATACTTGTATGTGTGTGTATACAAGGGTGCATTTTTACTTCATTATTTTAGGGGAACACAAAGTTTGCTCACACACACACACACACATCTGCTTCATCTGCTTATTTTATCATACTGGAGAAAAAATACAATGGAAGATGTTATGGCTAACACAAGTTTTTTCCTCCTTGTGCACTAGAATTCTGTATTCTCTGTAGAGGATGTTCACTTAGAAAGCTAGTAAAACCTGTATTGGGCTGTTGAAATACATGAACAGTGGCGAGATAAAGGAACAAGGTCTCAACCCTGTGTCCACCTCACCTCCACGTCCACCTCCACTTTTTACTCAGGCAGAAGGTTCCCCTCAGGGTTCTGGAAGGTGCTGTGGGGTTCTGGATGTAATTACTGAAACATGAATTTGCAGAAACTCTTCCCAAGCAATCGGGGGCCCCCCAGACACACTGTGGTCACAGCAGTGATGTAGCGGGTGGGGGGTGTAGGGGGGACCTGAGCCTCCAATCTTCTCAGCTAGGGGAGTTTAACTCAACAGTTCTGGGTCTGTTACTGGTTTAAATGTGCTGCGTCATGAAATCTGTTGTTTTTTTGTAGCCTCACTTTGGACCGTCCATTCGTTTTTGCTCACCAACCTCAGGGCCTTTTTTTTTCATCTGCATCACTGTTTTCAAGGTTGCCCTGATAATGGGCCTCACGCTGGAGCAATCTGGTGTTCAGAAAGTCTGAAGGACGTGGCCAAACTTTGAGGAAGGTTAGAGGTGCCAGGAGCTGCAGAACAAACTCTTGATGTGTCTTTTGGGGATTCATCCATTTAGCAGCGAAGCCTTGAGCCCCTTTTAAAAATAACTAGGCTCTCCTGCCCAATCAGCATGTGGCATCTCTGAGCCAGTGGGGGATGTTGACCAATCACAATGTCCATATGAGAGTCCTTGGCCAGTGAATGATTTTAGGATGTGCACCACCAGTCAAACATTTTTGCACACCACGGGTTCTTACCACCTATTCATTTATTTCAGAAACTGCAGATTTGTATTCTTGTTAAACACCGGAATGTGAAAAACTATAAAGCAAAATATGTCAAATAGAACACGTTTCCTTTATAAGATGAGTAAATATTGAATAACATGCAAATGTAGGAAATCTCAGTGTGTGCCAGAACTTTTGACTGGTAGTGTAATAATGACGATGTTTTATTTTTGCACTGAGACGTTGGACGTGATGCATTCAAACTGGATTAACTGGTCCAAACACGTTTAACAGACTCGGATACAAACAACCGCTACTGGAGAATTCAAAATAAGCACTTAGTAAAAGGAAGGGTTCCACAAACAATATCATGACATTCACTGAAAATCTAATTCACATTAGTTTTAGCCAGAGCGGCATCTCTGAGCTGGTGATTAGTGTTCTACTCCAAGCGTGTAGAACTGTGTGAGGCTGCAGTAGCAGCAGTGTGTAAAACTGTTTCCCAGTTCTCAAAGCACTCAAAAAATTGCGGGAAGTTTTGGGTAGAAATTCACGAAAAGGTGTTTAGAAATATCACGTTCAAGATGTTTTGTTTGGGGTCTGATTTGTCTGTGGACACATTTAAAGAAAAACACTTTGAAAAATGAGTTTCACGCAACTCTGACCCAGTGAGTTAGAGGTGTTGGCCAATAAGAGAGTGGGACCGTCAGGCTTCGTGAGTCAGTCCTGCCTCGGAGGCAGTGAATGTGTGTGTTTTGAGGAGTCACTTCTACCTGGAAAAACAATTCAGTTCTGACTGTTCCGGTGCTTAGATAAGATCAGTTAAGATAAAATAAGATCAGTTAACACTTTAATAGCCCCACGGGTGGGAAATTTGCATTATTACAGCAACACAGTGGACAGAAAAAGAGAAGAAAGTAGAAGCAACATAACCAATAGAATAAAAAACGTATAACAATAGAATATAAAAAACATACACTATACAATTTTTTTATTTATATAAATATAAATGTGTTATCACCAAGTTAAACAGACCAGTATGGTGCATTTTAGGGCCTCTAATGATGGTAATGTGTAGTAACATATCTAATAAAATATTATACAGTAATATAATGTGTGGATGTGTGTGTGTTAGTCGCTTTACGACTTTGGCTCTGAGTGTGTGTGTGTGTGTGTGTGTGTGTGTGATATTTTAAGTAAAAGGTGTGGTTAATGATCCTTTAATTGATCAGGTGTGGCCTGATTTTTGAAGGTTTTTCCCTGAACGTGTTCACTTCCAGGTGGAGCTGGGTGGAACTGTCTGGATGAAATCTATGACGAGTTTTTGACTGTTGTGCGGCTCTTCCCCGTGTTTGAATAGAGCAGGATGCAGGTTTTGTAGGCCCTTCAAGTCTGAGCGTGTCCGAGCAGCTGGCACGAGAACAACGAAGAGCCACGGCGATGCGGAGGCTCGTCTTTGTGTCCCATTTCTTTGGGCTTATTCTTGAACCGTGAACGCTTAAAGTTCACCTACAGTTCATTGTTGACTCCTAGATTCAGTTCTCAGAGCATTAAGAGGATCTTTTCTGCACCAGAAAAACCTGAACCTCTACAAGAGTCTGTCTCGTTTTTATAGTTTTACATCCTGAAGCCCTTGCAGTTACTGTGTTGAGCAAGAGGCTCAAACTGGCAGAGATTTCCACGACTGCTGGAGGTCCTCTGGAGGCACAGCGTGCTTAAAAATAATCAGAAGCATCTGGAAAGTTTGTGGAAGAGTTCAGACAGGAGTCTTTTGGAAAACGGTGGAGGAACACAATGAGACGATTATGTTATTCCTGCATTTTTCAAACTGAAAGAAAGAAAAATCCCAAATGCAACCAAGATCTGTTCTAAAGTTTGCTTTGTTAGTTTTAGCATTGGAGGCTAGTGCAGCTAACAAGTAATGGAAGCTTCTACTGCATTCAACCAAAACTCGTAACTGACTGCCAAACTACAAAAATAAAAAGGAACATAACATTTTTGCTGCTACATATTTCAATTGCAATGCCTTTCACTTTTCTGGAATTGAAAGTCTGTAAACATTGTTTCAAATGGTACACTTACTCCCCCTATTCATACAGTCCATATATACAAAACCAACACAATTAAATGTATCTTCTTATTCTGACTACAGCAGTTTAGCGCCACTGATTCACCAACACTTCTGTTGGATTACATGAAGACCTTGATGCATCACAACACGCAATAACTCACCTGGAGCCGTGATTGGTTGCCCTATTAGAAACACTGTGATTTGTTCAGTATTGGAGACACATATTTTGCAAATGATTTATTTTGCAGCCATAAAATGTATATATATTAGACCATACCAAATCACAGTCATTGTTATGTTCAGTAAAATCTAACTGCTTTTCTCTTCTCTTTCTTCCTCCAGCTGTGTCTGCAGGATTCGGGCAGTTGCCTGCGGGAGCAGATGCGCTACATGATGCGATCGCTGCAGGATCTGAAACACCTGCGGCGGACCTGCGCTGCAGCGCCCCCCTCAGGCCTGGCGGCACCTCGGCCACGTGCCTGCAAGCTGCTAATAGCGCAGCGGGAGCGCCGGGCGCGGCTACGGAACAGTGACGCAAGTGAGGCTAGCAGCTACGACTCAGCCTGCTGCCTCTCCAGTCCCCTAGAGGAGTCTGGACCTGCAGGCAGCAGGCCGACTCTCAGCTCCCCTAGCAGCGAGCGGAGCCTAGAGCTGGACTCGGGCTACTCCGAAAACTCTTGGCGGGACGAGAGGGTGGTGCTGCGTCGCACCAGAAACGTCAGAGTCTCATCATCGGCTTGTTTGCGCACCAACCAGCCAGAGAGCGGCCGGACCCGCCCCAAATCCACTTCAGACGCTTGCTTGGAGAGGTGGACGTCATTTGAAGCCTCTAATGATCAAGACGATTGGACGACTGCTCTGCTAACGCGGGGGCGCAACCGTCAGCCGCTGGTGCTCGGAGACAACAGCTTCGCTGATCTCGTAAAGAACTGGATGGACTTGCCAGACTTGCCAGAGCGTCCATCCGAAACCAAAGAGATGAAGCCAAATATGGGCCGGCGCCTGGCCAAAGACTTTATGGTCAATATGAGGCGGAGACTAGCTGGCATTTCACAAGGCAAGAAGCTGCCGGACCCTTCAAAGCTGAACAAGCGGCTTTCCTGTCCGATAGACGTTCCACGGAAGGTTCCCTTCTTTCATAAGTCTCACATCGGCCTCCATGAACTGGACACAGACTTTTACCGCTTCACTGCCCTCATGAAGACGGGCAGCCGGCAGCCAATCATCTGTAACGATATAATTGGGTACATATGACCAACCCTTCTGACTGAATGGACAGTTGAAAAGACACTTTTATATATGTATGTATATATATATATATATATATATATACACACACACGTACATATATTTATATAATCAGATGTGTTAATAATGCTATGTAACTTGGTCAAGCTAATATTAACAGCAATAATAAAATAAAAAGATTTTCACATTACAGTCTTAATGGCCTTAATGCTCATTTAACCAAACACATTCGCAGGCTCTTACTGTGCCCAATTATCCTAAAATTAGTCTGCATCCTCAGACTAACGCAAGGAAAATTACATGGAAAAAACATCTATTTAATCGAGGGTTCCTTCATTTTGCATTCTGAAGTGTTTACAGTCATTTCCCAGCATACTTTTATAGACATGGGGGACATAATTGATGCCTTTCTATAGAGTTAATGAAATGCCAATTGGGCTTAATGGCTTCATGGCCATTAAGGTAAAGCAGAGGTACCTATTCAGATGGAGCCTCTGCAGGCGGAGTCATACAATGTTCCCATATTCACTCATTTATGTCTGCTTTATTCCCCCTTCCATTATGGTGATCTTAGAAGGATAGTAAGGGTTTTTTTCACAACCCAAATGGAACATCGAGCTCAGTAGACAGGAATGCCATGGACTCAGAGGTGCTGCTGCTTTCTGTGCTTGGACAAACCTCCATGGAGTAGAAAAAAGAAGCATGAATACAAGAGAGCTATTTATTAGAGAGAGAGAGAGAGAGAGAGAGAGGAGTGCTGTATCAACAGAAGAATCTGCAGGTTCCAGCAGTGTGTGTTAGGTGAAATGACTCAGCTGTGGTTTTTCTTACTGTATTAAAATTCTCTCCCTCTCTTTCTCTCTCTCTCACACACACACACACCCACATACACACATACGTCCACACACACACACACACACACACACACCAAACCTAAATGTAGTAAAATAACTGAGGCCTGGTCAGTCTCTGGAGTTTCTACTTTTTTTAATGTTGCTCACAACTGAGATTCTGATGCTCACAGCAGTCTTTTCTTTGTCTCATCAGAAATGAATCATCTTCTTATTTAGAGATTATTGAACTCAAATTTCTCCTTTAGGAGAAAAAAGGAGCAAAAAAATCAAATTAATACAGAAGTTATTTTGCTGTTCTCGTGAGATTCCCAGTTTTCTTCTCTTTAACAACCTTATAGATCTCACAACTGTCTGACTTTGGTAGTCAAGGCTTGAATTTGATTAGGAAGGTTCTTTCTCAAGAGCTGAATTAAAGAAGTAATGCTCAAAAATGGTCAAAACCTCACATTGATGTTAAATTGAACTCAGTTATGTCTAGGAAAAACAGGCTGTAAAAAACGTGGACAAAATTCAAGATGACTGTTGATTTAGACCCGTAGTAATTAGCATCACGTTAATTGGTGAAATATAAACTTCCAAAGCTGGTAAGCTGCATTAGTCTCACAGCTCCAGAGCAAAACAAAAGAAGCAGGACACATCACGATATATTTTTTATCTAAAATGTCTTTTTTTTGTGTGAGGTGCTTTTAGAAGCAGATGTCTGGTTCCATTCACCACCTCTGTGAACAGTTCTGATCTGACTGACTCCAGAATGGAACGTTTCACACCAAACCACTTAGAATTTGTTTACATCTTAACCACTAAATTATGGAGAAATTGAAAAATTGGCATAAGACCTCTTTAACTGATTCTGTTGATGAGCCCTCTTTTCGTCTGAATTGATTTAAACTCATGCAGTGTGTGTGCGTGTGCGTGTGCGTGTGCGTGTGTGTGTGCGTGTGTGTGTGTATGAGAGGGAGAGGGGATGCTGTCAGGATGTCGTTTGTCTTTCCGGGTTAATCTGGCTGAAGGAGGCTCTGATAAAGCCTCATCTACTCCTCTGGCGTCTAAAGTTACATCTCTAGTTAAAAACCCATAATTCTGAGCCGAGGAGCTTTTCGCCTGGAGCAGATGGTCTGAGTTTCCCCGGAGCGGCCAGAATTCAGATCTCTGACCTCAAAACCATGTGACTCGCTTCAGTGCTGCATCAAATCTCAGATTTCATCACTTTTCAGGCTGAAATTAAGAGCCTAAAGCTGCCTTGCCCTATGCCCAACATGGGCTGGAGGGGTCTGAAGCCCCCCAGTTTTGGGCTGTTTGGTTCTCTGGAGTGATGGAGCTCCATCCAACACCTTTGTGATGAGCTGGAGTGAACCCATCATCCAACACTAGTAACTTATTAATGCTCACGTGGCTGATTGCAATCAAATCCTTCAGGTATTTGAAATATTTGATGAGAACTACAATGTACTACTGGGAGGTCTCAGAATGATTAAGCATAGATAGCCACATGAATACATTAAATATCTTTTTATTGTGTTAATTTTATTTATATACATTCTAATATTAGCTCTTAGAACATATACTGCTCAGCTAAACAGGTTTTGAGTATAATTTTCTTCTAGACGTTTGTACAATACTGTACTTCAACTTAAACCAAAACCTTAACTGAACTTCAACCCAAGACCTTAAGTTCTAGGTCATGCAGTGCAGAAAACCAGGAAAAATGAGGAATGGAGGATAGGGGCCCTTTAAAGCTGGCACCCCTGTGGTTAGATGTTTGCGTACTGACTGGTGTGAGATGGCGTCCTGATATGAGATCCAGTCTGCAGCAGCACATCATTTTAGAGACCCCTGCTGTCTCCAACCCCCATCTGTGTTTGTAAACATGTTTAAAACTTCACATTCAGCTCCAAAATGCACTCAGTTAAGCCCTCTGGCTCTCCGTCGGTCCAGCCCAATCCTGCCCACAACTAATCCCCCAATAATCAAACCCGCTTTAGTTAAATAAGGGCCAAACAGAGGCTGGATGAGAAGAGAGAGATGAACGCAGGCCAAATCTGGAGGCCAAATCTGGAGGATCTCATTTGCAGTGATGTGTAGAGGAGTTTAGAGAGGTGTAGAGGAGTGTAGACGGGTGTAGAGGAGTGTAGACGGGTGTAGAGGAGTGTAGAGGGGTGTAGAGGGGTGTAGAGGAGTGTAGAGGGGTGTAGAGGGGTGCAGAGGGATGTAGAGGAGTTTAGAGGGGTGTAGAGGAGTGTAGAGGGGGGTAGAGGAGTGTAGAGGTGTGTAGAGGGGTGTAGAGGGGTGTAGAGGAGTGTAGAGGGGTGTAGAGGGG
>JBBPCY010073812.1:0-10075 GCA_037974405.1 Brachyalestes nurse | reverse complement strand
AGGTCTGACTCCTATTAACTGGTTGTGTGGTGATGCAGAGTCAAATTCTAGACTGTCCTTTAACTTTAAATGCACTCATTAACCGTGTCATCCCACTGGCTGTTACTTAATCGCTTGTTAAATTAGCTAACACTTGCATGGTGATCCATATTATACTTGTAATTATCTCAGGTGGCTTTTTATAGGTCAGTAGTGATTAATAAAATATATGACATTTTATGGCTAATAACATGCAAAATAAAGATTTTACTGATAGTGTGTTTGTATATATAAAGGGTAAAGGAGGCATTTGGCTTACGCTCTTATCCAGAGCAACTTATAATCATTGGTTACTCAAGGACACAATGGTAGAAAATGAGGACCTTGTGTTCATCTGGTTCACAGGCATTTTTTTTTTTTGGGTTCAAAAAATCGATTCACCCATCAATATCGATTCTCGTTCAAAAATACGATATCGATTCAAAAATTTGCAGATCGATCTTCTCCTGTCGACTGCAATTGGAAAAGTTTACAGGTAATATTGCGAGAGAAAGACACGCGGCACACAGAGAGAGAGAGTGAGAGACAGAGAGAGAGAAAGACACGCGGCACACAGAGAGAGAGAGACAGAGAGAGAAAGACACGCGGCTCACAGAGGGAGAGTGAGAGACAGAGAGAGAAAGACACGCGGCACACAGAGAGAGAGAGTGAGAGAGAGAAAGACACGTGGCACAGAGAGAGAGAGTGAGAGACAGAGAGAAAGACACGCGGCACACAGAGAGAGAAAGTGAGAGACAGAGAGAGAAAGACACACGGCACAGAGAGAGAGAGAGAGTGAGAGACAGAGAGAGAAAGACACACACACGCACAGAGAAAGTGAGAGACAGAGAGAGAGAGAAGACACACGCACACAGAGAGCTGCTAATGCTAATGCTTTATTACTGTAAATTAAATTAAGAGGTGAATATGGGTTTACCTTTACATTTTCTTAAAGGTTTGGGAGCCTATTTAGGGTTTACACAATAAAAAATATTAACACAAAGAAATCTGTAAATAAATCAATATCGAATCTAATCGGATCGAGAATTGCATCGGATTATGACCTTGTGAATCGTAATCGGATCGATTCAGGAAATCGGCAACAATACCCTACCCAGCCCTATATATGTGTATATATATTAGTTATAGTTATCTTTAACCATATACAGTTATACAGTTGTGTTTAAACTTAACCATTAATTGGAAAAAAATTTCACCATAAGAAATAAAAAGAGTTAACTTGGAATTAACTTGTTTATCAGGTTGCTAGGGATTCTAATAATACATTTGTTTGGTTTAGGTTTGTTGGGTGAAACTACACCAGTATTGTGGATGTGGGTTTGTCGTCCGCAGGTGTGGATGAGAGGGTGGTCAGTGAGAAATCGGCCAGGCCGCAGAGTGGATCTACACGTGGTCCAGGGCTATGAGGCCAGCCATGGAGTCTGGACTGGATGAGGATGTGGGAGAAAGTGGTAAAAGAGAGCACAAGTGTTTTATGTTAAACTCCAGGCTTGTTCTTCAGTTAATAATCCTTATGTAACATTCAGCTACTATAAATTACGCAGTGACTGCTGTGAAAGAGTGTAATTATGAGAATGATAAACTGAACCCAGAAGCGAATTAAATAAATAACATTATGGCAAGTAAAATGCTGTGCGATGGGCACTATATTGTTACTTTCAAGCTAATTTATTGCCATGGCTATATTAAGACCTTTGTACCAAAAAAAATGTAGGTATTAAATATAAGCTGAAGAAACTCATGTAAATATTTCTGAGATTCCACTTTCCGCTCAGTGAATGCTGATTATGTCATTTGTAATGTTATAAGTTAGAACATAATTTTTTGCCAGGCCTTAGGTGTTTAGGGCCCACTGTAAATAAGTGAGCCTAGGTCAAAGCTAGTGTGTCTGTGTGTTTGGTGTGTGTGTGTCTGTGTGGTGCAGACCTGATGCAGATCTTGTCTCTGGTGGTGGCGGAGGTCCGGGACTCTGTTGGGCGGGACATTAACGGTGCAGAGCTGCTGTACGGGCTGCTGAACGCTCCGTGGCTGCAGTCTCTGCTGAAGGTCAGTGAGTCAGTCTGGGGAGTCAGTCACGTCTTTAATCTGCATCAGTGCGCTGGTAAACACTCTCTCCCCTCCCCCTCCCCCTTCCCCTCCCCCGCAGGTGTACGAATGTTTACAGCAGCATCTGAGGAGCTCTACAGTGCCACACATCTCCTATGCCTCCGGACTCTCTCTCGAGGTTAATAATGCTCCCATTTTAATGGTAGTAATGCTGTTTTAATCACAGATGAGAGGAATAAAGTTCTGTCTATCTTTCTGTCTATCTATCTATCTATAGCTATCTTTACCTGTCTGTCTGTATGTCTGCCTGCCTGTTTATCTGTCTGTCTGCATGTCTGCCTGCCTGTTTATCTGTCTGTCTGCCTGTTTATCTATTTGTTTATCCATCTCCCTTCATGTCTTTTTTGAATACTACTACTATTACTAGGCTAAGTACCCACTTGGTCAAGTTCTCTTTTTCAGATTCTGTCAGACCTGAGGGCGCTGCCATACCCTTCCAATGAGGCCAGAGAGCTCTACTCCCTACTAACAGAGCCCCACCTGCAAGTGAGAAGGAGCAAATAACATTATTATTGCTGAGACGTCCACTATATAGTGCCTCTTAGTGGCTGTTTCAAGGAAACCGGATATAATGAAAGTAAAGAGGTCTGATAAAGGAATTAAGCCACAAGAGTCTTTGTTACACTCATTTTATCCCATGTAAGAGTGTTATTAGCCATGACAGCAAGCAGAGTGCCTACAGCGCATGATAAAATCACTGTACACACAGCCTCAAGTGGCGTATTTCTTTTATGAAACAACGGACCATAGAATATGATAAAGTAGTTTTTCAGTCATTTCTTTTGACACAGCAATGACAATGCTGTATTACATTAGTGATCCTTAGCAATTTCCCATCGTATATGAAGATCCAGCTAATGGTGCTGTACATCCCTTTTCCCACACTGATAGTGGTGGCTCCGTACTTGACAAAATAAAAACTAAATATTGCCTCCTGGCAAGCAGTGCATAATGACTAACATAAAGCAATTTGTGATTTAGCCAGATTCTGTACTGGACAAATAGTGCACTATTTGGATGTACAAGCAAGTAGAAGCCTAGTTCTAGAAGAAAGTCAGTTGTCAGCCCGTCAGTAAGCTTCTTACTTCATCAGTTCATTTTTTGATCCTTGCAGCATTAACCGTCCAATGTTTTTTATTGACATGGTGCATTATAACAGAACTTAGATATTTTGAGTTGGTCATAACGATGGCTTTTCCAATGATGCTGTATGTAGTGGAATCAGATGTGTAGGAGCTCTAAGCTAAGTGCATGAAGAGTCTCTGGATCAGGATATCTGACTGTCCTCAGACCTGAGAGTAACAGCTCTGTTTGCAGGCTCTGCTCTCGGCTCATGACGTTGTGGGACTGAAGGACTATGAGCCCATCCTTCCACCGCTACCTGAAGACCTGCCTGACGATGAGGAGGCCATGAGAATCGTGTGCCTGGTTAAGAATAAGCAGCCGCTGGTGAGTAGCCATTGATTACTAAATCCCAAGAGTCAGTGGGGAGGACCATTCTTCAGTATCTCACTCTCACACGTAACTTCACACATGTTACATATCAGTTTGTAGGGATTTCTAAGATTCTTAAGATCACAAAACCAATTAAAATGTTCTTTTGTATGGTTGTAAACTATTAGCATATATTAGAATTTTAATTTGTTTTTGTAAGAGTATAAATAGGATGCTTGGACATACCAGGTTTCTGAGTCAGTGTCTCCTAAATCCACAAGGGGGCGTTTAACAAAGATCACGAAAGACAGTGTGGTTCTCAACCTGGAGGTCTTTATCTTTATCTGTTACAAGTGGCTGAGAACAAGAGAACACAAACAGTAGCTGTATAGCAACTTAGCTGTGCAACTAACTAGCAGCTTACTTCACTACTTTGTAAACTGTTATCTTTCTACAAAGCATGTTAGCTTGTCATAAATTTCTTGCCTTCTGGAGCAAATCATTCCATTATCTCATGCGGTAATGTATTTCCGCTAACTGGAGTTGTTCACCTTATGAGGGAAACATTGCTAAAAGCTGTTGGAAGGCTGCAGATATCACAATATAATAAAACATTGCTGTGTTTAAATGGCATGTTGTTCCCTCTGTTTTGTAGCATTCTGTGATGGTGTGAATTGACCTGGAACATTGGATTTAATATTCGATGGACTGAATTTTGACAGGCCTATAAATTTTATAGGAATGACCAACCATCCCATTGTGGTTATGTCCTAATGGGTATTCATTTTACAGGCTGTATTCTGTCACTCTTCGCCTCTTCTTATGTCACTGTGAATGCTGGGCTTTATTCTCACCTGTGCCAGCTGTTTGTCTCTTGATTTGGTGGATAACTTGAGTCTTGTGTCCTCTGAAGAAGAGTCGTGTAGGTAGGGGCTTTCGCAGTCACTGGGACACCTTACGCAAGCTGACCTGCCAAAGGCTCATCCCAGGCCAGAGAGCTCAACTGGGTGGTCTTTGCACCCCAAAACAAGAGACGCCACAAAAACTCAACAGCCCTGCAGAGGGACCTTCTTCCTCTAAGCCTGTCCATCTGAAGACTCAACTAAGCTCCAAACATGCTGCCAAATGTAAACTGGGTCATCAGAACAAAGCTTTCTGGGACAGGAGCCTCAGTTGCTCTGCCCCTTGTGTCTCTAGCTCAGTAGTCATTGGTAAGTAATGAAATTCAAGTGAATTTGACTGGTGTTATTGCAAGTCGTGATCCCTAATTAGCTCTTTTCATCTTTCTTCTTCTTTGTTCTGTCCTGGTCTTTTGTTGTTTTCTTATGGAGATGACTTAATTGATGGCACACACACAGTGGATGACCCTGATACAAGGCTCCCCGTCCTGCCTGTGTATCCACATTATACTGTTTCTCCATGGACCCACATCCCGTGCTCGTGCCTAACTCCCTGCTACTACCAGCCTTCACGTGCCCCTCCTCTCCCGCCCAGAGTGGCCCGCTATGCCCGCACCGCTCCTCCCAGCCCTATGCGCTGCCATCGTGTCGTGCACATCATAAGGAACCCCCCAGTGGAGCTGGCCAAGCAGGAGAGCCTGGATGAGCTACGCAGCACAGTCCAGCAGGCGGCTAGTCGCATGGAGCGCAGTTCACAGGACGTCCAGCTCCTGGGCCAGAGGATGGCTGCTGCCACAGAGCTCATGTCCGAGAGCGTCCAGGAAAACGCTCAGGCCGTGGCTATGCTGGCCCAGGTGGTGGAGAAACTGCAGGGACTGGTTGCTGCTCGTAAATCACCTTCTGTGCTACGGACAACGGCAATGCAGGTTGAGGAAACTTCTGAACAAGTCATGGATGGAAAAGCTCACAACATCGATGGGTTCTCGGGATGTGCAAATCCATGTTCCAGCGCAAACTCTCAGGGGCTCAGTAGCGGCACAGCTTCAGCACCACAGGCAGCAGAGACGTTTGAATGTTTAGACGGCCACTATGAAATGTTCCCCAAGTTAAGAAATACGGATCTTTGTGCCACTGCATCTTCCACTCCTCAGTGGCAAGGACTGGTAACTTCGGGTGACGCAGCATCAGCACCACGAACACCGGCAGTGCACTTTGAGGAAACTTTGGAAGATTCAGATGGAAATGCTGACAGCACAACAAATCCACGTGCTGCTGGCAGCGCACTGCATTTCAGGGCTGGAAACATCCCTGGTAATGCCCAACCCAGCCCTGGCCACTTTACTCGCCGTTCCCGCTGTCCGTCCTGCTCTTCTTGCTCCTCTTCTTCCTCCTCTTCTTCCTCCAGTTCCAGCAGCGTTCTCCTGGAGACTCCCATGGCCTCTCGAGGGAGACCGACACAGCCTACCTTCAACAGCAAGGCAAAGCCACCCTCAGTGTCTCCAAGGAGATGCGATGACCTGCCCAATGGCTTGGATAGGTCCAGCCCCACCCAAAACAATAGCTGTGGAATAGGATGCCTCCCTGAGCAAAAGAAAAACAGGGAAAAAAAGAAGAAAGGAGGTGTTTTTGTCTTTTTTTGCACTCATAAGCACCATATCATCTACTCCCTTTTATCATCTTTTATGTTCCCTCTTTATTCAGCTTCATTCTCTTCTTACTTCATTCATCACTTTTTATCGCTCATCACATCTGCCGTTCACCTTCACGGTCATCACCATTTATTCTTCTCTGAACGCTGCTCTTCTTTCATCTTCTTTCGTCTTTTCATGCTTGAAGTGTGCTCATCCATTCATTTATTAATAACTTAACTCCTGTCTATCTGTGTGTTTCATTTGTGTCTTAAAGCTGAGACTTTAAAGGGGGACTCTGGCCTGGATTAAATCTTCAACCTTAAATCTGTTGTAAATATACTTGCCTTCTATTGTATTACAGTAATAGTCTCAGGAGTGAGATTTTTCCCATTTAGAGAATAGGAAACCTCCCTCCTGATGATGTAGCTTGAAGATGGAAGGATTTTTTAAAGCTACAGTTGCTTGGGACAGATATCTAAAAAGCTGGCTGATGAAAAAAGAAACCATATAGGTAACTAGATCTATAACACAGGCAACTGCATGATGGGTATTGTAGTGCGAAGACATTGATTGAGGACACCACAATATTGTGAGTTGTGAGCTACTGCTGTGCCACAGCATATTACATAACATAACGAACAACATAAAAAAATACTAGTGATAGGCCAAAATGCCCCTTTAAGTGCATTTATTCATTTTGGATTTAATTAAATTAATATTCATATTTTTCAAATACAGTTTGTGTCTCTGCTGTCTTTTTAGGGAGCGACTATAAGAAGAGATGAAACAACAGGAGAGATTTATGTGGCTCGAGTTATTCATGGAGGACTGGCTGATCGCAGTGGTAAGACTGTACCTCTCTTTCTCTCTCTCTCTCTCTCACCCTTTCTCTTTCACTTTCTCTCTCTCTCTCTCTCTCTCTCTCTCTCTCTCTTTCTCTCTCTCTCTCTCTCACTCTCTCACTCTTTCTCTCTCTCTCACTCTCTCTTTCTCTCACTCTCTCTCACTCTTTCTCTTTCACTCTCTCTCTCTCTCTCTCTCTCTCTCTCTTTCTCTTTCACTCTCTCTCTCTTTCTCACTCTCTCTCTCTTTCTCTCTCTCTCTCTCACTCTTTCTCTTTCACTCTCTCTCTCTCTCTCTCTCTCTTTCACTCTTTCTCTTTTTCTCTCTCTCTCTCACTCTCTCTCTCTCTCTCTTTCACTCTCTCTCTCTCTCTCTTTCTCTCTCTCACTTACTCACTCTCTCTCTCTCTCTCTCTCTCCGTCTCTCTCACTTTTTCTCTTTCACTCTCTCTCTCTTTCTCTTACTCTCTTTCTCTCTCTTCTTTCTCTCTCTCACTCTCTCTCTCTCTCTCACTCTCTCTCTCTCTCTCTTTCACTCTCTCTTTCACTCTCATTCACTCTCTCTCTCTCTCTCTCTCTCTTTCACTCTCCTTCTCTCTTTCTCTCACTTTCTCACACTCTCACACTCTCTCTCTCTCTCTCTGCCTATACCACATTCTTAAAATGCATGATTAAATGCTGGTTAGACAGGTTTAGTTTAGTGTTTTTTGTGATTTTTTTTTAGAATACAGTTGCTTTTACTATGAAACAAACTGCAGAAGTAATTCAAAGTTACATCAATATCAGTACAAGGAGGAACTCAATCAAACACGAACTTGTATTCATGAACAGTAAAGCATAAACTCTATAAAATGCTATACTGGTAATTGAAAACTTCCTAAGTCTAGTCAATACACTGATTGTTTCATATCATGCGATTGTTGTCAGAATAATAATAATTTCTAGGTGGTTTTATGCAATTTTATCCAGAGAAATTTCTTTCCGCAACTGTTTCCCAAATATTTTGGACATGAATTTTCCTCCCTTGCCCACTTTATTGGGAGATAATTTTATCACCTCCACTGTGAACTATTCTGATTCAGCAACTTTCTCTAGTGATGCTGTGATTCACAGAAAAATAGGTGGAATTGCCCCCATGGAAGTCATAGAAGGTCAATCAAATATCCACTATTGCTTCCAAATTTGAAACTGGATATCTCTGAATGTGTTTACAAACTTGTGAAGGATAATTATAACATTATAAGATAAGACGAGAGATATAAGATAAGCCAAGTGGGAAATTTACGTTGATATGGCAGAAAGTGGACAGTACAAAGCAAGAGCAGCAAAAACAACAGAATAAAGCTACACAACAGTATAGAATTAAAGAGTATACTATACAATTATGAGGCTAAGTAAGCTGTGCTGTTTCCGTGCTGCAGGCCTCTTGCATGCAGGAGACAAACTGGTGGAGGTGAACAGCCATCCTGTGTTCGGACTGGAACCGGAGCAGATAATACAAATACTGGTCAGCATGTTTACTACATTCTTTTTTTACCCTGGTTTATTTGGAAAGCCCTGGTCTGGTGAACACAGCCTGATGAGTTCTGTTTGCCCCCAACAGGCTCATTCCCAAGGAACCGTCATGTTTAAAGTGGTCCCCATCACTGACAGGCCTGTCAACAGCCAAACCATGGTGTGTATTTCCAAACTGTGTACTTTTATAGTTTTACAGTACTCTTTACTGCAAATCCATACACTGAGGTTCCTCCTCTCTGGGGAGTAAAGTTAGAGACTAGCCCAAAAGGTCTTTTGTGTGTGGATGTATAGAAGAGTTTAGTATTTAAGGGTTCAGTATCAGCAACATGGAAAGGAAAAAGTGACCTGGTGGTTAGGGAGTTGCCCCTGCGAAGGTCTTGGGTTCGAATCCCAGGACTGCTAGTGCCACCCTTGTGTAGTGTCACCGGCTGTCCACTGCTTCACTTGGTGTGACTATAGGGGCCACTTTACATTATTGTGCTGTGCAGAGTTCTTACTGTAAGTGGGCCTTTATGTGGTTATCATGGTTCTGTTTTGCTCTCAGCTGTATGTGCGTGCCCTGGTGGACTACAGCCCTCAGCAAGACCCAGCCATCCCCTGTGCGGACGCTGGCATGGCCTTCAGGAAGGGAGACCTGTTGGAGATAGTGGACCAGACGGATGCTCTCTGGTGGCAGGCAAAGAAACTGCCTTGTAGCTCCGCCTGCGCTGGCCTCATCCCCTCCTCCTCACTGCTTAAGAGGTCAGTAAGGACTTAAAGGTTAAAGCCATCAACAAATGATCCATCAGGGTCTGATACTAATACCAATACCAGTAATGACTTTAAGCTGATTCCAAATATGAAATTTCTTAAACTGAAGAAAACAACAGTTAAAAAAAGTTTCTATAAAGGAAGTAAAAGAAGTCTAAAATCTAAAGCCAACCATTTATAAATAACCTCATACCATTAACACATGAATTCTCACATCTCTTGAACAAGACCTTGTCTGTTCTACTCAATATAAAAACCTAAAATTAATGGTGCTTTGTTGTCAGACCTCACTATCTGATTTAATTGATCAAATTATGTATCAGTCTAACCCTACTCAGTAATCACACATCTGCACAAATTGCCGGACAATTGTTGAGTGACTGAATGTATAATGTTTAGTTATAATGTGTTATTCTTGTGTACAGAAAGCAGAGAGAATTCTGGTGGTCCCAACCTTATCAGCCTCACACATGTCACAAAATCTGTGAGTACAGTGTGTGTGTCTGTGCGTGTGTCGGGGGGTCTGGGTCTGGGTCTGTACCACTATTCATACAGATATATATACAGTGACCCCCGCTTATGTGCGGCCTCAGTTTCTCGCAGATTTTTCTGAGAATTGAACTAGTAATTGTTTGCTGAAACTGCAGAAACCGCAGATATATGCTTGCATGATGTCCGAGACTCGTACGCCACGCCCCCTCGTCCTCGTTCTGGTTGTTTATGTTTGGGCGCTGCGGTTAGCAAGGCAACCAGACACCTGAATGGAATTAACCTCCACCTTTCATCGCCGCCCCAAACATAAACAACCAGCACAAAGACCAGGGGGCGTGGCGGACGAGGCCCGGGCATCACTCTG